>VXAX01000398.1:979197-1022956 GCA_013399835.1 Leptocoma aspasia | reverse complement strand
TAGGGGCGGGGGGGGGGGGGGGGAGGGGGAAGAGGTACGCGACTGCTCATGTGTTAAATATAAGTCTCTGACTGTCCTGAACAAAGCGACCGTCCCCTTGGGAAGGGTGACGTCTCTCCAGTAACGTGATTGCTTCTTCGGAAGCAGAAACGTGTAAACGCTATAAAACGCGGTGGCGCGCCGGGCAGCTCAGAGCGTGCGGCGAGACGGAGCCCTCCTCTTCATCCTCCTCCTCCTCCTCACCCTCTGCCGTCGCCCCGGCAGCCGTGCAGCGGAGCAGGGCGCACTCCCCCAGCACCGCTCCGCTCCGCGCCCGCCCAGCCAGACCCACCGACGGACTCGCGGCTCCGTGAGTAACTTTCTCCCTGCCACAGCGGCAACTTCCCAGCGGATGAGGATGAGGATGTCCCCGTCCCGTACCCTCGCTCCTCTTCTCCCCTCCCGGACCTGCAGGGAAGACATCCCGGCCGTCGGGGAGCGAGGAGAGACTCTGAAAGCCCAGGGCAGGCGGGGCGGGACCCCCTCTTGTTACCGCTTAAGTCGCTGAGCCCCGAGCACGGCTGCCCCTCGCACCGGGCCGGGGGTCGCCTTCGGGGATGCCAGCTCTCCCTGACCGCGGGCAGCTCCCCCGCCATCGCGACCCTGCTGGCCGGCGGCGTCTTTCGAGACAGGGACCGGGGTTGGCAGCGGGGCCAGGGCAGTCTCTCGGCGGCCCGAGGCGAAGTCCCGGTGCTCCGGCGCGGGGCCAGCGGGTTCGGGCGGGCCGGGTCGGAGGGTGACGGCTGCGCTCTTCCCTCCGCAGGTGGCGGCCATGGAGCACCGCGGCGCCTCCCCGCTCCTCCTCGCCCTCGCCCTCCTCAGCGCCCTCTGCTGGCGGGCGCGGGCGCTGCCCCCGCGGGGAGCCGCCTTCCCTCCCGTCCCGCGGTAAGGCCGCGCTCCGCTCCGCGCCCCGCTCCGAGCCCCGCTCCGCGCCCCTCCGCCCGCAGGGACCTGCCCAGCCCCGGCCGGTGGCCGAAGGGGCTGTGAGAAGCGCCACGCTTCCGCTGCGCCCCGCCAAGGAACGCGCAGTGCGGCGCTTGCCGTCGGGTGTTTGCCCGGTATCGGGCGGGTGCGCGGGGTCCCCGCGGCGAGGCTGCGGTCAAGCGTTCCCGGCCGGTGCCCGCTGAACCCACCCTGTAAAATTCCCCGGGACACGCAGGCACCTCCCGAGGCGGCTGCAGCGACGCTGCCCCACGGGCTGGGTCGCGGTGACCGCGGTGTGTGCGGGGGGCGGACGGGGTGTGGGTCACGGTGAGCCCTGGGACGTGAGCGGGTCCGTGGGGACAGAGAGGAGGCAGGTTTTGTACCTCTCCACGCTTCGGCCGGTTGAAGTTGGTGTTAGTGGTCCAGCTAAATTAAATCAGATGGCAGAACGGTACGGTTTGCATTTAGGTAAGAGGAACATGAAGTGCAGAAGAACCAAAGAAAAACAGGCAAAAAAGCGCAGTGACTGACTTCCTAAAGGTGTGACTTGAGCCGGTTCACTTTACACAGCAACTTGGCACCTTTTTTTTTACCAGACAGAAGGCTTACATGAATCAGACATATAAACAGTGCTAATACTGACTTTAAAATTACAAGGGCGTAAGTCTGTCTTAGTTTTAGTATGTGACTTTTGCATGTCATCACACGCAGGGGTTTCCTACAATGATGGAAGCCCCTTGTCTGCCACAGAATATCAGAGCAGCCAGAAGGCACGATGCCAAACTACTGCTATGCAGTCAGACAGCCCTTGATAAAAGATGACACTTCACAAGAAACCGCAGTTTACAGAAATGTGAAGTAACTGTACATCAGTTTATACAGAGCAATTGCCGTGATACATTTTAAGAGGTTAAACATGAAGGTTTTTTGGCTTTTAACATGAGAGGATAAAAACACGTAGAGATACATGACTGCGCTTTTTACTTAGTTTGAAGTTCTTGGTGTATTTGCTTTCTTTGGAGAAGGCCTAAGAACTGTTTCATTCTGCATTTCAGTGCATATCTTATATCTTAACTGGGAGGTAAGTACGTCACAGGAGCAGATTTCACTTTGCTTGGGTGGAGGCTGTTAATTTCATCCATCATTTATACAAAATACAGTTGTTAGGAAAAGCTTCACGGCTGTCACTTGTGCTGTGATTGTCATACATTATGCACTGGAATAAATTACGTTCAGTGGCAACATTTATCTAGAAAATATGAATTTGAGAGAAGGACCTCTTATGTTAATTAGTCTACAATTATCCATGGATTCTACCTGAAAGTGATTTTTGAATTATCCAGATTTCTTTTAACTGCCTTACCGATTAAAGTAGGTAGATGTGCATTTTGACACAAACCAGAATGTTATCTCTAGTAAAGTGTCGCATGTCCTCAGCTAGCTGTACTTTACATGGTTTCTTTCTCCAACAGATTGGGAAACAGAATGCCATTTGATGGAGCCAGTGAACCTGACCATGCCCGTGGGTCATTAAAGTCAGAATCAGATATTTTGCAGAACACACTACCCGAAAATGAGAAATTCTATTTTGATCTGTCCAGAATTATTGATAGGTGAGTTTCTTTTTTATCATAAATACAAAAGATGACAGACTACTTGATTTCTGCCAAAAAATCATTCACATTTTCAAACTGAGAATTAGGAAAGGAAGACTCAATTACAGAAGAAAATCCCACAGCCGCTGCTTGAATAGCGGTAGCAGTAGGGATGTCGGCAGAAATGTTGATTGTATTGCCATTCTGGCATGATGAATGCATTCATTTTCCAGGAAGGATTAAAAAATATATTGTGAAAATCTGAAAGTTACTTTATGAAATTAGTTCCCTTTAAGATGTACAGTAGTTAAATTAAGGAAAGCAGTATGTTTGCAAAATGAACGTTATCAAAATTATATGAACCCAGGCTGTATTGTAGAGTTTATTTATTGTCCATTTCAGAAATGCAAGGCATGCTGATGGAATTTTCACCAGTGTCTACAGCCATCTTTTGGCTAAACTTGCTGTGAAGAGATATCTGCATTCGCTTATTAGAAAACGAGTTAGGTGAGGTGACACTTACATTAGGTAGATTTTTTTTCCTAGCTGGCTTTATTGGCAATTTTTTTACCCTTCTGTATCCAAAGTCTCCTTTTTGTGATTTAGGGATACTGAAAGAGAAGCTTATATAATTATGGGGGAGCTGAAAATCCTATATAAGTATTTAGTGATATTACTAAATGAGTATGTTACAATTTATTCCTGACACAACTGTGAGAGGTAGAGCAACAGACACTGCACAAAGCAGGGATAATGTGTACTGGAAATATTGTAACGTTTATCATGCCAAATTGCTAATTCTTTTTTCGGTAGTGTTTTTACTAGCTTGGTGGATGAGTGGCAAAAGTAAATACAAAGTGATTGATTATCAGTACTTAACAACAGGGAAATGAACAATGAAATCAAGAAATGGTTGGTTCATAGTGAAAATGTAAAGGTATAGTTTTTTTCCTGCTGTAGAACACATTGACAGATGTTTGTGAGATCTGTATTGCAGCAGAATTCAAAAAAGAATGAGGCAAATTCATAGACTAATGGTTCTGGATGCAACTTCTAGATCAATACATTAATAAACTAATAGGCACAGGGTGCTGGGTAGGATCACTGTATACTTCCCTTGTTTTCAAATCCATAAGTAGCTGCTGTGAGCCACTGTGACAATGCCACTGAGTGCCTACTTCATATGCTCAAAAGCTGAGTAAAAATTAGGTCCTCCATTTATGTCAGTGCTGCCTTTGTTCCAGAACATACAGTTCCAGTTTCTCATATGCTGTAAACTAACACAGACCATTTAAAATAGAACACCCTGACATTTCCCAAGATTGTACATGAAGAAAAGATCTCCAGGTTTGCCTTTCACAAGGTGTGTTTTGTCTTCTGAAATCTTAGAGCAAGCATTTATAGCTACTTGTGATGCTGCACTCTAACTTTCCTCAGTAGCAGACTCCACCTCCACTGAGTTCAATGTGAAGAGTGATGAGGTCTTTTAAGAGCTTATTGTGACTTAAACCAGGTTGTACCTTGGCATTGTACTGAAATACATTCACACAAATGATAGAAATTAGAATAAAATCTGTTTATTAAAAGGTGCAACCTGGGGTGTGAGAACAGGCAGGAGTCATGAAATCCACACTTAACCACTTGATCTTGCAGAACTCCTGGGACAAGGACTTTAGAAATAATTGACTATGTATCCTAATTGCATAGGCCATGGCAAAACTGAGAAGAGAAAACAATCAGTGGAAGGTGTTCTCCAAAAGGCTGAATAACAATCTTTGGAATTTTATCCTTGGTATTAAAATACATAGTAAGCAGTGGAAGCAGTGGCTTCTTTTCAGCAGAAAGAAGATCCAAAGTCATAGATGGAAATGAAAGGTGAAATGAAAATTTGATTTGATTAGGCTAATCAATATCATAAAGCTTATTTCACTCATTTAATGGTATTTTCTTTTAAACAGATCTCGTCTCTTAACTTTTCCTTTGTTGTGTTGCCAGCTCCCAGGACAGTCCTGTCAAACGCCACTCTGACGCTGTCTTCACCGACAACTACAGCCGCTTTCGAAAGCAGATGGCTGTAAAGAAATACTTAAACTCAGTTTTAACTGGAAAAAGGAGGTACTACAACAAAGCACATATGTATTCTTTCCATACTTTTATGGCATTAAGACAGAAAAGGTTTACATCCTTGTATGTATACAGAGAGGACAAGTAAAAGGCACTGAACATTAATGACTTGATAGCATAGTTTATAGCATGGTTTTCAAATACAGACAGCATTTTTTCCCTGACTGGAACAGACACCACAATCAGATTAGAATAGAAGAATAAAGACGAGATGGCATCTGGCAATTTAAAAAATCTTCCAATGTATTCTTAAGTAGTTTTTATTTAGAAAAAAATCTTAAGGAAAAAACTCACGGTGTTATGGAACATGAACAATAATTTTATAAAGAAATGTTTTGAAAATTTGCCTCTCTGTAAACACATAAAATGAAAATTTGAAAATCCCTGAAGGACTATATGTCCTCATAAGTATAGGTGAGACACGCCAGCATACGTTTTTGTAGACCTTGTATTCCATTTGTATATTCACTCATTTAGACAACTGCTTTTAAGTATCATGTCTCATTATTAATTAAACATGCTATTTCATATGTTCTGTAACACTTTGGTTTAAGTGTAAGAAAATGTGCAGAAGCTACAATTAGAAGAAGGCTTTGTTTTCTTTGCTGTTTCTTCTGAGAGCAATAAAACTTGTTTCTGGTCCACAACAGCCAGGAAGAGCTAAATCCTGCTAAACTTCGAGATGAAGCAGAACTTCTTGAACCATCCTTTTCGGAAAACTACGATTCTGTAGATGAGCTGCTGAGCCACCTCCCACTGGTATGCCAAGATTGTCTTTTCTCTTGCTATCTATTACTTGACTTGAATCATAAAATGACATTAATTGTAGATGAACTGTGGCCTATCAGAAAATCAGAATATTCTAGGAAAGGCTAGGAATATTCCATGAAAAGCTTTACATTTCTAATGTTTCTTCATTCATTGTGTCTGAATAAAATAATAATTTTAATAATAATCTTTATGTTATCATGATTGCTGCTATTGAAAATTCCTAATTAAATGGCACTGTTCATAATGCACCTAACTCACTTGGGTGTTTCAACCAGTGTGCACTGCAGCATAAAACCAGAAGTGACTCAGTTTTAATTACAAAGATCATTATTTCTTCAGAGAACAAACTTGAGGATATTTCTTTTAATTAAAAAAAGTGCTGCAGATTTTGTTTAACATCTTTTTCATTAGAAAGAAGTTGCCCCTAGAACTAAGAGTATCAGCAAGATGAACCTTATGCATTAAGAAAGTACTTGACATGCAAATCTTGCAGTTACTGCTTTTCATTTAGCTACTACTATTTTTTCTAAAGTTGTTCACAGTTACTTTTTCTTTGGTTTACTGAAACATAAACCCTTCTACATCAACACTTGCAGGAATATAATATTGAAAGGGTAAGGTAGAAGCGAATTTGGCTTGGTATTGTTGAAAATGTATCATGAAATTGATAATAGGACAGTTTTTGGCATTCATCTGTGTCTCAAAAAGTAAGAAAAAAGATCAAAAGCCTATTCTTGAAGACAAAATTTGGAGAAATGTCTTTTCTTGTATCATCCCCAACCACCCATCCCCCTGCCCCAAAAAAGGCGTTATTTCCTTTCAAGACTGAAATAAAATGAGAAAATGTTTTTTTTTTCCTTTCCACAAATGTGGCAATTCCTCTAAAGTTCCCGAAGGTTAGAAAGGACATAAACTGTTTATGCATTGAGGAATTAAATAATTTGTAAGCAACATGATTCTGGAAAGAAATGTTCTTTTCAGACAAGATTAATGCAAAAAATATCTGGTCTTGGATTTTGCACCTTCTCAAAGTTCTGGCATTAACTAAGGGAGAAAGAGTAGTGGTGAAGCAGGTCGCAGATGTCTTCCTGAAAACATTTTCAGTACTTTCCATTTTTATTGACTTTACTGATGAGGCGGATCTGCCTGTAGGTGAATCAGTATTGACTGTTACTTGTCATTTTATTGCAGTGCCCAGTTGCTAATGTAATGTGGAATGAGCAACTTGAATTTGTGTATCCATTTCAAGGATACAGGTTTTTTCAAAGTGAGCACTTCTGTGCTGCAGGCTAATCTGCAGTAACATTTTTCTCTAGTCCTTCAACCTCTCTTTCCTCATTCCATGGTCTTGTCTGACTATAATGCCCTCCAAACTCCTGTGAGCAGCCAGATCTCAACTTGTCAGTCCCAAGCACAGCAATTGTTTTATATCAAGTGTTACTCAATGCCTACTGTCTGCCCTCATACACCTCATGATGCAGCTGCTTGCAAAAGTGACTTCTAAAGCACATCTCTCCTTTGCTTTTCAGGACCTCTGAAGGACATCTGGTAAAGTCTATGACAAGAACAAGCTATTTTTGAGTTCCACATAGTATTTCAAAGAGATGACTTTAGTCATCAAACCAGAACAAATATGTTGTGAAGTGAAAGTTGTGATATATTTGTTTCTTACGTAATAAAAGTTGATATTTACATTGTAAATATTACTCTAGCATTCTCTACTGAAAGCTGTACATATGGATGCCAGTTTAACTCATGAGAAGTCTGTGAGTCCATATGCTGTAAATCCTTTACTTCAATAAATTCATTTGAAATGAGTGTGCAGCTGAAAAGAGCCCATCATGACTAATTAATTGGCTTATTTTAGGTGTGTTACGACTTCAGACAATTGTGTAATAATAGGGAAACATTTCTAGATAGCCTTATAAAGAACATGTAACAACATGAGGGGAAAAATGTCCAAAGTGTGTAAAACTGCTTTACAATGATCTCTGAAGGTTATTCCCAAGCAAAAGGGAATGCTTTACTAGCAGTTTACCAAGCAACTAGAAAAAATGAATAAGAATTAAAATTTTTTTTTTACTTCCAGTAGTATCTTTATTTCTGGTTCACATTTTTAATATTTCACAACAAATTATACTAAGACCAGAAATGTCTCCTTTCTTTTCAGTTGTGTTTCAGATGCTCTGGAGCTGACAAGGCGCTAAAAGAATGCAATCTTTTGACTTGTTTGATGCCTAAAGTCATCAGTTATTCTATATTTAATTGTCTGTAGCTTTGATGATGAAACTATTGCTTATATATAAAATAGACCTGAAGACAGTTTACTATTTTTTCAGAATGAATGTAATTTACAGAATATGTAGACAATAAATCATTTTATTATCATGGCAAGCTATTACTGGTTTGAATCAGTGCTACAGATACCTGGAACAGCAGAGGTCCCAGTAAGTGCTGTCTGTACTATAGCAATAGGGGAAGATAATATTTTTAATTGATTTATGCTATATTTTAGAAAGACAAGTAAATAAACCTACAGTCCCCTCTTCTGTAGCTCTCTATTGTTGTAGATGACTATGGAACAGAAAATTTGAGAAAATTTGCAGCTGTTTGATTCACAGCACTGATGTAGAAAGTAGAAAAACTTATCAGACCTACTTACAAGCTCAATTTCGAATTTCAAGTATATTTATAAATCATACATATGCACACATAGACAGTGATAAAACTGATTTGCAAGTTTCACTTACAAGTTTACTGTTCTCATTTAGAAAGAAACTTCTAACATGATAAAATCTTAGATTTATGGAGACTGGTTCTCATAAATATGTAGCCCTCAGATTTGCAATTTTTTTTGAATATTGGCAACTGCATGTCAAAAGAAAACCAGCTTTCACAGATCAGGTGCTAATATTGCTATTTCCATCTAGCCTTGACAGAATCTATTTTAGCCTAAGCCAATGAGTGGTTCACAAAAGTTATATTTTCACAAAAGACATAATTTTGAAGTCTTCTCTTGAAAAGTTGTTTTCCACACCCAATTCCTATCATATTATGAACATCTGAAAGCAAAAATGTCTTTGTAAATACTTGAAGGATACTAACAGACTAATGCTATAATAGTTTCTTAGAAATTTTCCTCAGTGTAGTTTGAACAATGTTAGTATTTCTGTGAGATGCAATCATTAAAAAATAAATGAAAAAAAAACAACCAGAAGCAAAGCTGCATATGGTCTTTATACACAGAATTCCTTTTAAATGTATGTCATCCACTCAATTTAAAGTAACAAAAATTGGAGTAATCAGACTTTTGATTACACAATTCTAGAAATAACTTTTTCCTAATTTTTTCTTTTATTTTTTATTTCTAACTTAACAATAAGGCATCTGATGGAAGAACTTGTCTTCCATGTCTAATGTATTATCTTCCTGATATTCCTGATATTTTGTTCTCCATAGAAAACTGCAGAATTTGGAACCTGTATTTTCTCTGTTACATGAAGATGGAGAAGAAAACAGAGACACTTATCAGGAAATCATATACATATATGTATACACACACACACACATATTGTAATAATTCGATAATACCATGGTAGCTTCCCCTGAGAGTTAGAAAATAATGACAGTCTAAAAAGGATGCTAAATTTTGCGTAGATTGTAGCAAAACCTAGCGCTGACAGGAGAGGAACTAAGGTACAGAATAATATCTTTGGCTTGCTATTTGTGTTAAAGGATGGCTTTTAACTTTTATAGCAACTTTTGACTTCCCATAGGAGATCTAAAGCCTGATTAATACAGCGAGAGTAGCTAATTGAGGAAGAGGTAACATTGTTCACCTCAAGCTCCCGGGCAAGTGGTCACAGTAAGGTTAAATGATAAAATTGAAGAGAAATTGTAACATTTCACTGAATGACACAAGTTTTCATCCTGTCAGTGATTTGATACATCCCACCATCTGCAAAATGTCTTAAGAGTGGAATCAAAACACCGCACTATTAGGAGAATGAACACATCAGCCCCAAAGGGAGTGTTGGGAGAACTGCTAGGAGAGAAAAAATACCCAGGAGATTTAGAAGAGCACCACTGACAGGGAGAATGCAACCACTGAGGAGGAAGGAATGAAACTGGTGGGTTATTGGGGTATATATTAAAGGGAGATCTTACCATGTTTATTTAGAATTTCACTTCTAACACATGGTAGGAATACCTGTGGTCGCACAAGATAGAACTAATTAATTTTTGTTTTATCGAATGTGGTTTGCTTTTTAAAGCTTCCCACTGGAGCTCTTAAAGAAAGGTACAGAATCACCTTTAAGTGCATCTTCACCAGCACTAGAAGAGGATCTTTTTTGGTCGTAAATCCATAGAGAGGATTTGCATGCTTGTGTGCATCTGTGCATTCATCATCCATTCATGAACAGTCAGAATTGTGTATAACACCATGAGAATTAAAAAAGTTGACAAAACAATTTAAGATTACAGCCAGTAAAGCACATTAAAAACTAATAAAACTATCAACTATAAAAATATCAGCTCCTCTGATATTTTAAATGGATTTGAGGGGCTATGACGGTTTGTTCCACCTGAAAGTCTGAGAAAAAGATTTCTGTTTAAAACTATGGAAATGGGTAGCTTTGATCCAAAGCATAGCTATAATTTAACATATAGGCATATTGAATTCTCCCCAAAGATGGACCTTTTGGAAAGAGATGTATGCATACAGGAATAATTTATTTGCTTGTAAGATATTTGGGGCAGGGAGATGGAAAAGGCTGCCAACTACCTTTAGTGATATTACTTATGCTTTCCACTACCTCTTTTATTTTTCCTATTTTTTTCTCTCCCTCCTCCCACTTACCACAGGCTTTCCCACACTTTAATAATCTCACTGTTGCCTTGCAACGTTGGTGAATGAATATATACCTTTCCTTTTGAGAAGAGCAATTAGAGCAGAATTTAAGTTTAGGGCACAGCAATTGAAGAGTACCTTGTTGATGGAGATGAGTATTGCAGGGAACCTGGCACAACCAGATTTGCAGGAGCAGCCTGTCCTGCTCACAAATAGTCCCTGACTTACCACTGAAGACTTCCCATTTGCTGTGTGACTGGCAGAGAAGATTGACCTCTCCTTGGATGCACCAAACAGAACACGTGTCCTCCTGGGGCTTGTGCTGGCTCAGTCAACTGCAGTATTTTCAGTTTTTCTGATCTGAAGCAGTCGCAGACAAATTGCTTGCCTGCTTGCCAAATTGGTTTAGAACTGGAAGTAGGAAACTAGGCACCCATCTTTTACACCAATCTTTAAAAAGTCCAAAGAATGATTTGATGCATATTCTTCTTCTGATATAAACAAACAGGAAAGGTTTTATTTCAGTTTTGCACACACATACATGCAGGACACATAGGGAGGGGGAAAACCCCAGTTTTTCCTTGTGAGGATAAATATTTTCAAAAGCTTAATTAACATTTTAAAATAAAAATATGACCAACAATTAAAAATTAAACTGAAAGTGACATAAATCATAATGATACAGTAAAAAGAGATACATATCTAAATATCAACATTGTCATGGTAAGAACAGTATTTTCAGTAGAGCATATTTTTGGGAAAGAATGGGGGGGGTTTCCATACTGAGATGAAAAAAAGAGTAAAATGATCTTGTTCTTCTCCATTGAGCAGATTATTTAGTATTAGATCAGCTTTTGCATAGGATAATATGCTTAGAAGAATGTACATGAGAAGGGTGCATAAGATCCATTTTCTGTATCCTTTTCTAGAACTGCTCTGAACATTTCAATGAGACGTCTAACAGCCTAAGTTATTTCTAAACATGAGATATAAATGCTTTCAGTATGTAGATGCAGTTATTTAATAGTTTTCTAGTCAGAATTTATCCAACACATATCCTATTTTTGGAATGGCAGGAAAGCAGAAGAAAATCTAAAAACAGTCACTGTCTTCTGTTAGATGAGATGTATCTATGAAGACCTTTCTACTTAGGAAATGTACTCAGAGCAGCAACTGAATGAAATATCAGAGCTGTTGATTGGGAGGTGGCAAGTGGTTACACACCAGATTTTTGATAGAGGAGAATTCATTGATATGAAGCCTGGGAGGCTCCTAGTTGCTTGCTTATTTTATACACCATTGAATTTCTTTTCACAGAAAGTGGTCACAAGTATGTTTGACAGATGTCTTATCACCATTTGTTTCTATTCTAACACAGTTCTTAATCTTTGTTTTTCAGACAGTCCCTCTCCCCATAATCACAGCCAGAACATCTGCACACTGGTTTAAGCAAGCAATTTTCTCTTATTAGGGAGTATAGAAAGCAAACCACTGCATTCTAGGAAGACTCTTCATAAAAAGGCTAAGGATATATAATTTATGCAGAAAGACTGAGTCTTGGTTAAAAAGAAAGAAGAGCTTGAAAAATTCAAGGTTTGGTGTCAATAGTTTCAGTCCCAGATGGTGATTCCTTCCAGAGCAGTGTATTGTACTTGGAATTCCAAAGCTGGTGTCAGAGCTCTGCTCTTGAGCTTGTAGTAGGAAAGAATTAACTGGTAAATGTTGAGGTAGAGCAGGTAAAGACTATGTCTTCAAAAATGTACCTGATGTTAAACTTAGTTTGTATAGGGGTCTTTGTTCCCTGTAGGTTTAAGACTTGCTCTGAGAAGAGATAGCCATTTCTTGCGTCAGAGGACCTTACATTATGTAGATTCATTCATTAACTTAGCAAACTCCCTCAGGAGCACAGCTGGGTTGCTTGTCCCCTAATTCTGCAGCTGCACAGATCTAGCAGCTGTACTTTTTGGGAACCTTCTTTTTACTGACAGTCTAAACTGACCTGCATCTTCTCAAACATTTCTTACCATCCTAATCTCCCTGTTGTCGGAGTATCATTACTCTTCTCTGGGACCTGTATTCCTAGATGTATTTATAAACTGCTTTTCTCCCCAGCCCTGCTTTGTTAGGCTGAAGAAACAGTTTGTCTTGTCTAATCTTATAAAAGAATCTGTGTTTCCAAGACTGTGCTGGAGCCCCATGCCCAGTGGGCTCATGTTCGGTAATGAGTTTAACACTCCTAAATTACTGTTTGCTAACTGAATCTGAAAGTCTCTTTTTTATTGCAGACATTTAGGAAAAGTGACTAGTGGTTTTGTAGGTCTATCTTGAAGATCTTGGAAGAGCTGATTCTTCAGTCTGGTTATTTTATTTTGTTGTTGCTTCTCAAACATTTGTGAGTTTTCTAAAGCTGAGAAAACAGAATCACTGAGCACTTGATACAGGGTACCTTTTTTGGGGCAAGTGGAGGGGGAGACACTCAATTCAATCTAAAATGCATGTAAAGCAAAACTCCATTCTTAAAAAGGCAACTGCCCAGATTACTGGGTAGTTTAACATATATCTCTGCTTCCTTTTTACGTGGCTATAGCCTATATTTTTAATTCAACTTCCTTAACCTGCAGCCAAGGGAAATGACAAATGCAGCCCTCTTGTTGCCCTTCCATCCTCTGTGATGCTGGACAGACGGGTGGCAGCAGGAGCAGCCCTGGTCCTTTGCTGACTTTTGGCAGCCTAAGGAAGGGAAAATGGAGATCGGTTCACAACAAAGCCCTAGCACACTATCAGGGAGATTAGGGTAAAAACAGCTATATGTCCTCTGACCTGCCCTGTGAGTAGTAAGTAGTGAACTATAGTTCACACACTGGCTTGTCATCTATGTTAATTCTGCAAAAGGAAGATGGAAGAGAGCCAGGCAAGCACTCATTTGTGCATTTATGTCATGTATATTAAAATATCATGCTAAAGTGTAGTGCCAGTGATGCTAAGGGGCTGAGGCTCTCCTTTCATCCATAGCTAAAGGATTACAACAGGGATTACCTTCTGGATCATTAGTCTACTGCTGTGCAGGAATAAAGAAATCCAGCTGAGTGGACTACTTGGGTCATCGCTCTTTGATTTATGATTCATACTCTGTTCAGTACAGGTGAGAATACAAGTGCTCAATGTACCCTACTTTCATAGGGAAGGGGTTTGATTCTATAAAGATCAAATTTAATTGGGTATTGCACATTCTGTAAATTTCAGGCTCCATTTAAATGTATTTTCCCAAAGAATGGCTAATTCAAAATTTCATTTCCCTAGCCTTAGCACTGTTGAATAGCTTTTTCACATTTACAATGTTCTGAAGGGTTCTGGAATCATATATCAGGTAATTAGATTGCTTTTCGGTGTTGGAACAAACAGAACTTCACCTGGTAAAGTCAGAATGACATTTCAATGGGACCTCTCCTTGGCTATGCTTTATAAATAGGTTTGCAGGATTTGATTAGTAAGAAAGTCCATGGCCACTAGAAAACTTATCCCTGTAAAAAGAACTAATCCATATAAATGTCCCATGCTATATTTCTAATTACATTACCTCTTAACAATTCCCTGAGAGAAATCTATCAGAAATTCTGCTTCAAAGACATATTAGGTTTTATACTCATTTTTGTTTGTTGAATGATGCTCCTCAGTGTAAAAACAGCATGCTACATAACTATAATGCATATAGACTATTAAATTATTTTCTGTTAAAAAGTGAAGAAATCAATGAAGGAGAACCTTTCCTGCCCCAGCTTTACTCTATAGCTGCAACGGCAGACCACAGCAAAAAATACAGTTTCAAAGACTTCTACAGACTTTCTGGTAAAAATCTCTGGTAAAAACAGATTTTAAGCTGTTATAACCTACATTATGTGATTGTATTTTGCAAGAGCTGTGTATCAATAGAGGAGTTTTGGCAGGCTCAGGAACCAGAGTCTTCCAAAGTCAGCCCATGACATAGATACTGAATAAGGAGCATTCTTTTTGGCTAGCTGACTGGTCAAGAATTTTTTTCTAGTGTGCATTTCCCTGAGTACCTACTATTATTTTAGGCTTCCTTTTACTACTGGACATAAACAAAGGAATTTGAAAGAACATCTCATTGTAACTTATTTACATCACAAGATATGTCATAGAGTGACACTACAAGAAAGAGACAACTACATGGAGTATTATCCATTGTGGGATAATCTGCTACTGAAAAAAATAAGAGCAATCTGAATCCTTAGTAATTTTTAAGTAAAATCTGATATTTAATTGAAGAATTGTTAAAAAATTACATATTTTTACATAGACATAAAATGTTAAAAATTTTAATATTTTTTCTAGTTTATACATTGTCATCTTCAGAAAGAGAGACTTCGTTAGGTCTAATTTTCTGAGATTTTCAGCTCAAATGTTGGAAAACATTTCTGGTTTTTAACACTTAGATGCACTGGACACACCCTGTAGATCTGCTAAAGTAATTACCCATATCCAAAATAACTAATAGAAAAAATTTATTAAAAATTTTGTTTTTTGCTTTTTGATCTGTTTCATCTATGACAGCTTTTCAAATATGTATTGATTAAAGACTTTCATTCAGACAATAATTTTAAGTAAAGTGTACAAATAAGTTACCAATGACATCTGGTGTAGCTGTCATTTTCCTTTTGCATTCTGCAGCTTAGATACAAGCTTAAACTGGTACATATTGCTAATGTTTTGCACAAGGCAACAGAATAAAACCAAATAAAAGTAAATTGAAAAAGATCTGATGTTCTATTTGTACTTGGTAGTGGTAGAAAGCTTTAAGTTGAACCATTCAAACACACACACCAAGACATATTTAGACTTGTTAAAGCTGGTTGTACTGTAACTCAGGAAAATGAATGTTTTCAATCTTGTTTTTCTTTTGCTAGTATTCACTGCCAGCAAACAAGAGTTCCAAGAAAGTGGAACTCTTTGAAGAGTGTCTAAATCACTCGATTTACTTAGGAGAAAATTTATTTAATTAATGAACTGCTCATCTTTGGATAAAATATTTGGAGAACATTTGAAAGCAAAGTACTCTTCAGATACATTATCCTTCTATTTTGATGAAGGAGCCAGCATGTCTATGACTTATCTGAATTATTGTGGCTTACAGGAATGTGACCCTTTCTCCAGATGCACAACTGCTGTAGCCACATATTGATGGAGCTCGCTGTTATTACTTATGTCAAAAGTAATTGTGTAGGGTTACATTTAATTACTGTGAAGATTGTGATTTCATGTGTTTCCTGATACTTCATATTCTTGGTTAAATTTCTTTTAGTTATGAAGATCTTAAAAATATTTCCTTAATCATGTAGACATTAAGACCTGTTACTATAACTGTAGTATTTAATTAAAACCACCACTTTTGTATTTGTTCATTGAGTCTTATATTAAGTATATAATGTATAGGTACTAAAAAATAATAGCCTGGTGAATTGGATTTTCATTTTTATTTTAATTATAACTTCAAAATAAAACAGCACCTTTGATATAGTTGATATAGTTTCCTTACATAATTTTCATAATTTCCTTTTTATTCCTTCAAGAATAAATACATAGGAGAAAGAAAGCCTAAACAAAAAGGATAATGCTTGTGGAAGACAAGTTCATGTAAATTAGCAGAGAATAAATTTAGGTGAGAAATGAGATGAAGTTTCTCGATATCATAGAGCTGAAATTATGGAAGCATGTTCCAATTTGGATTTTAAGCTGCTACTTCATAAATTTAGTGCATTTATGAAACTGGTAATTTGATATGGTTCTTCTGTGATAGCAAGGACTGGCTCTTGAATATCCAAGGGATCTGAGTGCTCTATTCCAAATAAACAAATAGTAAAGCTTTTCACTATGGATGTGTGTTATTTGGTTTTAATAATTTAATTAAATGACTAAATTTAATTGTCTGTTATTTAATAGTCTGTTATTTAATTTTAATTTGGTTTAGTGTTCCACAGGAAGGAATGCAGCCCTTGAGGCCTGGATTCTCTGTGGACTTCGCAAGTGCTTGCAAAGTCATAGTTACTTGACTGGCTCTCTAGATCTACAAAACCGAAAGATATATCCAGACCACACATAATATTGTTCTTGTGAACACAAAAAACCCTGACTCTTAGCAACTGGAGATAGATATGAAGATGGACTATATCACTGTTTTTATGGGTAAGCCAAAGAAAGACCCATATAAGGAGAAAAACTGAATTGAATCCCATTCAAGACAATGAAAAATACTGTGGATTAGGATAGAAATGCAATATTTTGATATTTTGAGATCCTTCTGTATGCTACTCAGGAATTGCTATTGTACTGAATTAGTTTATTAGAGAAAACAGGTACCTGTTTTAGGCATTGTTTTACTTCTAATTGCTTTTCTATTTGCATATCACAACTCCATTACAATCACATAAATAATGCATTGTGCCAGGTAACATCTTTAAACTTGAAACTTATTTTATAATGCAACATGGTATAAGAAAAATATCCACATGCATTTAATCATAGCAGTCAGGGTGTTAGGTTAATTGAAGTCCATTTGGTAGAGTGCTCAAAGAGTTTAAATTCATTTAATAGGAAAGAAAAGAATGATCAGGTGAGTCAGTCATCTTAAATTATTTCTCATTTATAGTAGTTTAAGACTTAGAACATGTTAATTAGTTTAGAATGAAAATTCCTGCTAAGAGCCAGTTGTTAACACAGCCTCTGGATGAACTGAAGTTCACAATAAGTCCCTACCACAAGATGAGAAATTATTCTGTATCTAAAATAGCCTCTTGACCTAGAGAAAGATCCCAACCACGTGTTCCTGGGATGATTCACATACATAATTCAGAGGTGATTAGTTGTACTGGTTTCCACACTCCTCAAGGAATAGGAAAGAAATGGAGAAATTAAGAGAGGAAATGTAATTAATGAGCAATGAGGACTGTTAAAAAGGTAGGTCTGATTGCAGCAAGCAACTGGGAAATCTATTAAGACCACAATTAAGTTGTTATTTCATCCAATCTGGAAGAGTTCAACCTGTTATAATGGCACTCCTGGACAAGACATGATTTTGAAGATGGTGTTATTACTTTAAATGTCAAGGTAAGCCCCCAAACTAAAGAGGAAAAAAAAAGTCAAATGGCCTTTCCTCAGGTGTTTTTTTTTCAAATTCATTTCCTACAGAATCTGAATCTTTTCAGAGCCCTTGAATATCTGCTAGCATAAAAATGTCACTCAACCACACATACAGATGCTTCCTCTCCTGCTTGGCAGGGATTTTCTGAGTAGGCGAGCAAGGATAAATATCACCATGGCATTCCCTTAGGAACACTGCATTAATGTGCATTGCAGGACTTTAATGGAGATTGACTTGGAACAGAAGGGCTGCTTGCCTCCTCTGAGATCATAAAGTACAAGAATTTTACACTTTCAAGGTACAGAAGAAATGACTACAACGCAGTTTGCAGGTATAACATTACCTACTCCATGATGATTCTTTGCAGAGGCAGCTTTTATTGGACAAAATCATGTACTAAAATTGCAGTTCAAGAAGGAAAAACCTTAAAAGGAATCTGAAATATGGAATATGAAAAAATAAAATAACGGAGCATCATGCAGTAGATTCAGTTTTTGCATTTTGCAACATGATCTATATTTCCTGTATGCAAGATTGTGTTCAGAAAAAAAATGGAAGGTTGACTTCTATTACCTTTATTTAAGCCCTTAGCTCCATCTGAGATCTTCTCATTAATCTCAAAGTGCAGGTCAATGATTTCTGCATGTTGCAAAGAGACATTAAGGAACACATTCCAGTCCTATAGAAAATATATCTACCTTTTCTTCAGCCAACCTAATAACAAGGAAATTGGAAAAAAAAAGAAGATACACTGATTTTCCCTTTCAGTTTATGACATATATTTTGAAGGCACATTATAGCATTTTCAATGAAACTCTTTGTTTAAAGGGTTAAAATATTTGATGATACTAAAATACACTGATGATATTTCCTGTGATAATTGAATGCATCAACCCTTCTTTCTAACTGTAGTCACTTATTCAGATTTCACTGGTATTTTGTGTGAATTACAAATGTATTCTTACCTGCACCAGCACACTGGAAAGACAGAAGAACTTTCAATCAATCTAACAACTGAAAAAAAATCACTCCAAGCCTTCCACTTGACATCTGGATAAGTACTGCAAGGGAGATAAACATGTATTACAGGCATTTGGCTAAATAAAGCCTCACTACAGCTGTTATAAAAACTCTGTGGTAGTGATATCTTTGAAAATTGTCAAATCTCTATGGACAGAATCCAGGAATTTCGTATTTTTACAAAATGAGATTACAAGATCCCAAAAGTTTCTTAGTTATTTCTGGTTCTTACTTTAAGAAAAGCTTGAGTCTGAATGCTTTTCCATGGAAAGTGTAACATTTGACCAATTAAAGGGTATTGTTTCTCCTCACAGACATGGTTTTATTTACTTAGTCTGTTTTGGTTGCAACAGCCCTGATACCAAGATTCTGCAGGTGAGTTAACCAATATAGCATGAGAAGTCGAGATTTAAGTTAAATATTTTGAAAGATGCCTGTGGGCGAAACCTGAAATTGGTTGAACATCTGTAAAGTAGGACCAAGAACATACAGAGTGAAATGCAATGTTTGATGTTTGCTAAACTGGACAGTATGGTAAATCTACAGATCAACATTTCCCTTTCAGGTATCAAAAAGCTGTAATTCAAGATGTATTTTATAATATTGACTTCACTTAGTCATGTTCCTAGAAGGAGTATGACACTTCTGAATACTGTTCTACTATCTGAATACATTTTTAGCTCAGCAGCTGCTACAAATGCAGGTTGTTGATGCACAGTGTTAATTGGTAAGTACTGGTGAAGAATACAGACTAAAAAATAAGCTTGCATGAGCTAATAAAGCTGTGTTTGCTTCTTGATGTGAGGGGCATTAAATAAGTAATTGCGGTAATGAAGGTGTCAGATGACTTGGAGAGAAATCATGACTTTTACTGTTTACAGTCTATCAAAGCCAACTGTTTCCAACTGTGTCTGATTAGTTTTCTTTCCAACAGTTGCTTTGCCACAGGAGGCTTTCTAGCACTCATTCTACCTTTATTCCCTCCTTGTCTCAATACATCATTGAAATTAAAACTTTGGTTCAAAACTGCAGTTTTATGCTTGTTTAACACCAATGGTTTTACAGAAATTATACCTGTGTGAAACTGGTTGTGGTTGTGTTCCAGCGAGCTAAGCATACCATAGGCAAATTTCAAATTTATCCTTTATGCTCATCATGACCAGAAGTAATGGATTAGATCTTTGGCATATTTTCCACAGCTTCAGGATTTTTGATCTATTACATCTCTTCTACAGCTTTAAATAAGTTTTTACTAGTCTTAATTTCAAAAATTACAGGTATCAAGGAGCTGAAGGAAAATTTCAGTCTTATACTGTTTGTGGATTTGTTTTCTCTTATTTTGGGGTTTGGGTTTTTTTGTTTTGGTTTGGTGTGTTTGTTTTTTTTTCTCCAGTGCAAAGCAACATAATGCAGTGAAAAGAGTCCAATTTGAAAGGATACGGGCCAAATATATATATCTGAAATAATGATCATGATTTATGTCTTTCTGGTATTAAAAATAAAAAAATGGGTTTGTGTACATAAAATGGGATTCAGCTTTTTACTACATAGTCAGCTATGGACAATGTAGCTATGGGGAAGGAACCATGATTCTTTTTACCTTTTCAATGTCTGTGCCATAATTTGGAATAATCATGGTAAAAACCATGATTATGTAGTTCATAATTAATTTCTTTTGTACATTCAGCATGTTGGTGGTGTTTACACTGTAAGTGGAGGGTATATTAAAAAGTCAAAGAACAAATAGGAGTAGCACTATTGATAGCTGAACTCTGATATTTAGCTTGATATGGGAAATCTGTGTCAGTTTCAACTGGGAAAAGGAAATACATTTCTTCTCCCTCACTTTCATTAGAACTGAGATAAAGTTAGGGGTATGTATCCCTTCTGGAATTAATATTTGAAATAGGGTTTTTTGTGTATTATTTGGGTGGGTGGAGTGTTTGTGTTTTAATATAAAGATGTTTATTACCTTCGTACAGAAATAACCTTCCATTCATAGAATCACAGAATTATAGGATGGTTTATGTTTAAAGAGACCTTTAAAGATCATTTTATTCAATTCCCCTGCCAATTTTATTCTAGAAGAAAAGGTATTACACGGTCATTCTTTTGGTTATTTGTAAAATGATGAATTGTTTGAACATGGTTGGTGTCTACACCCAAACCAGAACTCTGATGAGGTGTTACTGTGCCATCTTACATTAATTTTAAGATATGCAAACATATTTTGGTCTGTGCCATGGTGAGTTGTAACAAAACAAAAAACCCTCAGCCTATTGAAATCCTATTTCACACCATTAGACCTCCATTTTGCAACTGTACATCCTTTAGTATCTTCTCTGTCATGAGCTGTACTTGCACAGAAAAGCTAGAGAAATTATTTGCATGGAAATAAGATTTTCTTCTAAACAAGTGTTACCTGCCAGTCACTGTTAGTGACTGTATGGAAGTGAATCTTAATATTAAACTTTATGCAAGAGGTATTGTTAATTCCAGTTGCCAGAAAATAATGTAAGGACATATGACCTCGAAGCATGAGAGATTTTTCTTGAAAGAAATCTATTTATCACAATGTTGGCTGAGCACATCATACATATATAGGCATACAAACAAGGAAACAAATGATGATATATAATACATCTTAATCACAAACCAGTGAGCCTTATTTCATGGGAGACAAAACTGCAATTTGATTCCTTCAGAAGAGAAGAAATCTCAATCAAACCCTATTGTTTGTGGTGACTGGTGACACTACAAAAGATTAGGGAGCTTGATGTAAACTGGTTCTTGGACTGATCGCACGTTTCAAGGAGACGTGCTCATTGCCAAGGTGGTGGCAGTGATGGGGACAAGGCAGCTTCATGGACCCTGCCAGGGCAGAATGTCTACAGCATTTCTAAGGTTCTATTCCCAGCACAGGATCTCAACAACCTACAAATCCTGGTGAGTGTGTTTGCAGGGTGTACCTTTATTATTTTCTACAGATATGTGCATATATGCCAGAAAACAGAGAAGTGTGATTGAGTGACAAAGACACAAAGGCAGCCTGGGTTAGCCATACAATAAATCCTTGCTCCTTCTTGCACCTTCCTGATAGATGCACCTCACCGTTAACTGTACAGCCTGAGAAAATGACAGGTCACAACAGTAATAATAATCACTGAGTTGAGTTTATTTATAATGTTCAGTTATACATCAGATAACAATGACAGATAATTATACTGCTTGATTATCCATAAAAATAATTTCCTATCAAAAAGACTGACATCTGTTTTGGGAGAGGCCAAAGCATATATCATAACTCATCTGCAGGTCCTGAACAATGGGAGTCTGAGTCCTGCACTCTGGTTTATCCCAGGGATGAGGCAGTGGTGCAGCAATGCTGCTGTCCCCACAAGCATGTTGGACCTACTTTTTTTTCAGTTCCCTGAGGTCAGTGTCATAAGCCCTGTGACTCTTAAGGGCTCCCCAGGGTCAGGAGAGGGGATCATCATGCTCCATTTTCCCAGCAAAGTACTCCTTTTGCCAAGCAGGGCCAACCGTTGCCTGCCATTTTATTGTGGCACATAAAGTGCCAATTGGATATTTTTTCTGCCAGAGGTTTAACATTTACTTTGAATGTCATAAGCTGAATGACATATAATATTAATTAAAAACAAGCAATGAAATTATCAATAGGTGCTGAAAGTCTGATGTGAAATGAATGCTTTAGCTGAAAATAAGATAAAATAAATGGTGTCTTATGTTTTTCATTGTAAGAGGGAAAAATAAGTAAGACATATTGTGAGCGTGAAATATTGTAAGTTTAGAATGGTCAACAGCAGGAATTCTTACATACATATATAATGTATAACAATTGGTATAATAATTATGTATTACACACAATTATTTATACAATATAGGAAGCAAAAGTAAAATTAATAGAGTACATAAAATCTTATTTAAATATACACAACACTGTTTGTAAGGCAGTTAAGACTGGATGAAACTGAAACAATGCTGGCAAATAGGGAGCTCACTGTATTATTCAGTAGTTTTTAAATTTAGACTTAAGGCTTCAGATTTCATTGGTATCTGAGAAAAAAAGTGTACATAAGGAAATAGTCATTGAAAAAAAAAAGGAGGGAGGTAGAGGAAAGAGCCATATTCCCTTGCCTGACCCTGAAGAAACCTAATGAAACCCAAAGTAATTTAAACTATTACATTTCCTCATGTCTAAAATTCTGATACTGGAAGAATCCAGAAGCCTCTCTAGCTGCAATAGATTTGATGCTCGCATCTCATAAATATCCACAGAGCAGAGGTGCTGCTGCCTGTTGCATCCACGTGTGGTGCACTGGGGCTGGTCTCTGAACTCACCCACACATCAGGATCCCATTATTTATCCTGCATCCCCAAGGACTGGTAACATTCCCTCTTTGGCAACACTCTACAAATGTCAGCTACTGCCAAAGCAGATTCAAGCTCAGCTTTCTAGTAAATTGTGTTAACCAAAGGGATGTATGCATTCAGGAAGTGGCCAGAAAGGAATGTCCTTGAGCCCTTCTATTGAAAATACCTCATTACAAATGGGTAAAACCCCAGCTCCATAACGCCAGAAAAACAGCAAAAAATGAATGAGGCTGGGAGAAGCCTGGATTCTCGGTATCCTTACAAAGCTTTGTATTTATTCCATGGGTTTTGAATAAAGGTATAGATTTTTTTTAAGAAAGGGAATTGCACTGCCATCTATATCTGGGAATATAAAGAATATTAAAAAAAAAAAAATCCTGATAGTGTTCAGAAACCTAGCCCTTGAGATATCTATGCTGAATCAGGATGGCCTAGATAAGGAACTGCCTTGGTCAGCACATGCAAGGTTTGCAGATGCTCTTTTGAAAGTCTGTGTACAGGAAGCACTGGCACTCAATTCCAGCAATTTTTGGATGTCCAGTTCCATGTAATGTTGCTAAAAGCCTTGTTTTTTTCAAAGAGCAACAGTGGAAGCTGAAGACTTTCAGTACCCATCCAACAGTGTGCCTCCTTTTATTCAAAACATGACAAGATTGGTTTTCTTTCTGTGACTGCTTGTAACATCTGAGAGAGTACTGAGAGGGATGATTTAGCACAAATGTGACAAGTAGTCCTCTAAAACCAGAAGCTCAAGACCACGGCAATCAAAACACCTTCAGCACTGCCCTGCATGGCTGCCAGATGACGAAGAGTTTTGGCCAAACTGGATGTGAATTAGTCTCAAACTGAGAATTTGAGGGAAGCCGCACAATTCCGTTTCAAACCTGTAAACAGTGAGAACTGCACTGAGTAAACTTGCCTGAGTAAGTAGGAAGAAGGCCATAATTGATGTGAGGTTTTGTAAGGAGCATGAAATTCACTTTTCCTGTGGGGGAGCAGGAGGTTTTTTTTAGCCACTACCTCAGTGATTTTACTTATTAAAAAGAAAATCTCTGATGACTACTGCAATGTCTGAAAGGAACAGAGACTTTTTACCAAAACTGGTTTAGACATGATATGTAAAAATAGAGAGGAAAAAAGTCTTCAGTCAAAAACTCTTTTCCTCTAGGCAGGTACAAGTATAAACCATAATATCTGACATGAAGCTGCTAACAGATGACATAAAATCCAATACACTATCAATCTTGTTTTTATTAACCTTTGCGATAGTCATTGTTTCTGAAATCTAATCATATTTCATATTGATATTACAGTGCATAGGTAAGGAGCTCAGAACACTTTAAATGTATTAATTAAAGCTCATCAAGAACACTCCTGGGAAGCAGAGCTAGAATCATTAAAATCATCTGACAGAGGAGGAGAAACTATGCTGTAGAGCATATATTGAGATATATATAGAAATATTTGATGTCTCCACAAAGCCAGAAATTAAATCCAATACCCTCAGTCACCAAATCATTGGTTTAGTTGCTGGGTACCAACCTTTTGCATATAAAACATATTAAGAGATGGAAAATGTCCCCCTAAAAATCTTTACTGCTTAAACTAGAGTTACGGGTGGACAGGTCCTGCAGAGCAGTGCCTGGTGTCAACACAACGGAGACGTCCTGTGACCCAGCCCCACTCCTCCAGCTGGAAGAAAAGATAAAATAATCCATAAAAGGCCCATTCCTCAGCCAATGGCTGCAGCAGGGTTTGAGGTGCGAGGCACTGCACTTACTAAAATACTAAATTGCTTACTAAAATACTTAATTTAGCAATTAATCCATAAGGATGCTTCACTTCATGCTCATATGCTCAGTATAGATTAAGGGAACATGGGTCACTTTCCATGTCTAAAGATGACTTGCAACTGCTACAGAAAAACCCTGAAATTGTTAAACTCGCTGAGTGGAAAGGGCTGTAAAGTCATGTAACAAAAGCCTAATGGATTAATATAGGAACTGCATTTGATATTCAGAATTAAAAATTAAATTCCCCCACACTAGGTTTCATGTATTTCAATTTCCTTGCAAAACCTTGTATTTATGCCCTGTATTTATTTTTGCTTATGTTTTCTGTTCAAAAACTACACTTTCAATAAACTGAGTTCAAATGCCTGCAACTAGAAGTGATTTAAAGTCTAGCAAAAATGTCTTTTGAAAACTATAAGACCCATTTACACAACTTCAGAATGGTATTCTAAATAAAATCTTTTTTTGGTTTGTTTAAAAGTTGCATTTTAAATGAGAGTTTTTCCAGTAAACCACACACAAAGAGCTATATAGCATTTCAGTATTTTAATGCTCATTTTAACATGTAATTTTCATAATCACATAGATCATATTTATATAAAGCTTTTGAAAAATACTTTTTTAACATTAAATATACTTGATATTTTATCTCCTGAAAGGAGAATGTTTAAAAAGTGTTTTTTTCTCAATTAGGAATTTTTACTAGCACTTCTGAAAACACAAGAGCTGACTGAATCCTATCAGCTCTAACCAGAGCCATCTTTACACGTGCAAAGATTGAAGCAATTTGTGAAAGAGGGGTTACTGTTTTCCTTGGCTTTTATCTCTCCTTTTGCCATTTTCATGGGAAACTGCTTTTTGGTGTACTGTAACAGTTTTGTGGAAAAGGGATCTCCTGTGCAGATTTTTTCAGCTTGCTGCCTACTACTTCTGTTACTAAATTTAAACTAAGTGCTTATGCATTACAAGGCAGATTTTGACTGAGATGCCAATGTTCTTTTGTTTTTGGTGTTTCAGGTTTAACATATGTAGAAGACCAGTTAGTAGTAGAAATCTTTTAATGATTACATTTGTTCTAATATTTTGTGGTTAAACATATAGCTGGATCTAAACGTCTGATGAACCTTGGCTTTTTATTGATCAAAGAAAACCACTTTGCAACTTTCTTCTGCAAAGTTATTTCCAGCAGGTTATAGGGTGCCATAGAAGAGGGAGCAGAAAGACAAAAAAATTATGAATAATACTGAAAATATGAAACACATTTATGAGCTATACAGGAAGCCCCTCACATAAAGAGAAGTGCACAAGTGTCTATGTATGTAAGCATAAAAATGTCAGTAGATGCTATAGGTTTCCCACAGTTTCTTTCCCTAAATCAGAGCAGTCTCCTCTACTGAATGCATTGGGCAGTACAGTAACTCCTTATCTGGAAACCCACACACTTCTTTTTAACTCTCTCCTCTTAACTGTTCTCCCTGGTTTTGGTTTATTAAGAACACAGTAATATTCTGTATAGGGTGGTCCAACTGAGCAAAGATAAAGTAGGATGAAGAAGACAGCTAATGTTATTTAACTCATTCACTTAAGACAGCTAATATGATATGAACAAATTACATTTGAGATCATCATAACAGAATATCAGTGAATTATTTTGTGTCATAATTTTACAGCAAATAACTCAGATATGTTTGATTGAAGTATGAGATAGTAAGAAAACAACTTCAATAGCAGGAAACACCTGAGACTGCAAAGTGCAAATTATTTTGAAAACACCACAGTGATGATTTCAGATCAATGCTTACTGATATCTCATTCCTTTGTCAATGTATAACTCACTTCACTGAGTCTCATTATGGAGTCTTTCCTTGTGTGTTGCTGAGACAATAAATAAACTAAAATATAAATCATCAAAAAAATAAACCAGTGTCGTGGCTGCCCCAATATGACTCTTGAATCTCTGTTCTCTTGAATCCTATATACGTATTATGCTTTCTTAGAGCTTATGAGCTGGAAACCTCTACATCTTTCTACAACTTGCTAGGTTAAAAAAAAATCTGGGATGCAATTTATCTCTATCTACTTCTATGTGAACTTTTATCAGCTCTAATTGCCTCTCTGCTTTGATGTACTCATAAAGTCTTTCAACGCTTCCATTCCCTTCCCTCCCACTTGGGAAAATATCCCAATCCTCAGAATCTGACCTTTGGCTTATTTCACGAAGACGAAAGCAGAGAATTTATTCAGGCTCAGAGCAATACTAACGTCATTAACTTACTTCCCACTTTCTGTATATCCCTCAGTGGCTTCACAGAATACTTGATTGGCTTTTTGCTTGTGTATTTAAATGACATAAGAGTATATTTTTGCTACAGAATTGTCTATTTTCTTTGATTATTTTATTGCATTTGTAGCTTTACCTTTTGCTGACATATTTTAAATAACACATTTTTAAATGATCTTTTTGATTATATGGCACTCTGCTTTCCAGACCATTTCCAACCCTCCTTCCACTCCTCCTCCCACTCCAATCCTCCCCCCTTTTCAGCAGCCATAGCAAAATTGTGTTCCTCTGAATTTAGTTATAGATTGGACAAATGACTTTATTCCAAAACTCCAGGCAGTTGTCACACCATAGGATGGTAGATGAAGGGTGCTGAGCCATCAGCTATGGTTCTGACTGAATGAGGAATCAATTACATCAGTACTGTGACCTGACTGATATTTGACAAAACAATATCTTAAAAATTCTAGTGATGGGAGATTCAGAAGTTTTCTGCAAAGCACGTGCTGTTACTCCACTATCCTAATGGATTTTATCCCTAATAGTCACCCTCAAGATTGTTTGCTGCAATTGAGGTATTCTTTCTTGTACCCTCCCCAGTAGATGTGGGGAACATCTTATAGCATTTGAATTTTTCAAAATCAGCATTTAAATCTTATAGATCGTGTTTCATCCATCACTCTCAGTTTTCTCCATACATGCTCTCCTTGTTTTTCTCTGTCAATTATATTTTCAATGTTTCTAACCACAGTTTTTGNTTTGGTTGGTTGGTTGGTTTATTTGTTTGGTCGTTTGGTTGTTTGGGTTATTTTTGGTAGAGATTACACCTCTGATAAGTCTTTTTTGAAGTAAAGAAAAAATAACCCAAGTAGATTTTGGTAGATTTAAAAGACTACTTCACACATTTTTCATACTGTATATTTTTACAGCTAGAATTTACTCCCTTACACGTCTCAATATCATGTGCTTTTTAAATTAAATCATTACAATTTCCAGAGCCACTTAAATTACATACTCTTGATTTCAAACCTTTCTTCCAATCTTCCCAGTTTATTTTTCATTCCTTTTTTTTTTCCTTCCAAATGCATGTGGCTCCTTTGCCTCTAATCTTATTTGCAATTAATAAGATTTTCCGTTCTCTTCTTTCATTCATTAAGGAAAATATTCCACACAATGTAGCTTTGCAATTAATGGGGGCACACTGGTGATTCTACATTATCTACTATCTTCCTCATGCATGGATCTTTTCTGATCCCAATGGATTTGTCTGAACTTATATTTCCATAGTTTATTTACAAGACGGGGGTGGGACAACATCAAGGTCTTAACAAAGTCAACAGGTAGTGCTTTCCATACATGTCTTCCAACCCAGTCTGTCATCGAGAACTTTCTGTCCCTCAGAGCAGATGAATGCATTTGTAAGTAATATTTCTTCTTTCCATGACCCCCTTCATTGTTCTTCACATTCATGTTATCTGTGTAACAAAGGATTATAAGAAAATATTCCAGTATATAACCACAAGGTTCTCTGTTACATCATTTTATGCCTTTCTCTTATTTTGATCTAAAACATTAGGTTCCTTTTCATTTTTCAGCATGAATAACTATGTCCCCTTCTCAGTTTCAACATATCTTTCATTATGTCCATATTGCTTATACCCATCCTAGTGTTTATATTTTGAATAAAAGAATTTCAAAAACTGAAATTCAGATCCCTATACCACTTTCAGAATTCAAGAATATCTTCTCAAAAGGGTTCCAAAATCCTGCTGCCATGTGCATGTCGTGTCCAACATGAAAATTCTCTGTACAGCTTGAAAATGTTGAAAGTAGTCTAATCTGTGGCAAAGGACATTTTTGAGACAATATATTCTGGAGACAAGGCATAGTCATCTGACACAATCATTTTCAGACTGCTCTCTGCTCACATTTTTAGAGTATCTAGTGAGCACAGAAGAAGATTGCATTTCCCACGGTGGTGTTTTTTCTACATTAACTTTTAATGACTCTGTAATGATTTTATGAAATTACTGTCCTGCAGGTGGTTTAAAGGCAATTTCTTTATATCATTTTAATGGTTCAGAACAGATGTGCTTGCTAATCTTCTTGCCAGCTAGGTGCTGCTGTGATGTCTGTATACTACAGAACTTTTGACCATGGTCTACTCTCCATTTCCAATTAACTCTGTGGGAACTTTTTTACCTAAATACGAGCAGGATCAGGCTTTTTGCTGTTGAAGAGGCTCTAGAGAAGCATGAATATCTTTTCACTGACAAAAATCAAGAAAGGAATGAATAAATGTCCATCCTGTCCATAGAATCACAAGGAGATTTCCTTAATTTGGCAAGATAAGCTTCTAGCTTTAAGTGAGGGGCAGAGTTGCTATTACAAGGAGGAGATAACGTATGGTTACTCCTTTAATAGTTTTAAACTGTGGAAGGAAAAATCAACAGTGGCAGAAATGTGACATAATCACAGCAGTTACATGTCAGTGATTTACATGGTTTGCATGTTACTTGGTTCTAACTGGGAAAGGGATTTTCAATGAACTTCAATGCTACCCATGTTTTCCCACATGCTGGGGTTCAGCAACTCCCTAATAATACTTAAAGGCAGCTGTGACACTCTCCAGAGCATTACAACTTGGCAAGATGTATGGAGATGGAGATTCAGCTGTTACAGTGAGAAAAATAGTAAGCTGAACACCACATCTGATTTTCTGAGGGATAGAAAACAGAAAAATCAGTTTAAAAAATTAGACTTTAAAAATTTATTGGTTGCAATTTTAATTATTTGGCATTAATGTTAGAGGTGGTTTTTTCTGGAAAAGCAAAGTTCCGAGATTGGAGTTTTTGTGGGAGATTGCTGCTACAGTGATGTGTGTGTCAGAGACAGCAGATCAGAGGGCTGAAATCTGTTCTTTATAGCAGCAGTTCAGTCCATCCCAGGTCACCCTCAGAGTCCTGTTTTGGGACAGAACAGTTCTGGACGTGGTTGTTCTTCTATATTCAGCTACTGGCCAAATTGTGGCATTCATATATTTGACCTTCATAAAACAAACAAAAATGCAACCATGCTTTATAGCATTTACATAAATATTTAAAGTCGGAAGTTCAAAGAAAATTTTAAAATATTTTCAGAACTTGGATTAATTAATTAATTTCATTAATTTGAATTAATGGTAATGTTTGTGCTAGGCTCCTAGATAAATTATATATCATTGATTCAGGTCTAAATGCAACAGTTTTATGTTACAATGTTGATTCAGGTAGTGAAGCCAATACTGGAAATACATCAGCTATCCTCCCCTACTTTTTAATATACAGTCATTTCCAAACAATTGAATAAATGACAAACACTCTCTTATTTAATTTCTGTGATTCTATTCAAAAGGAAGTGAGCAGACAGCTATGGTCAAGTCTTCATCACTTCCTAATACCATTATAACAGGGCTTTTAACTCAAGCCAGCCACAGATATTCCAGAATACACAAAGCAGAAAATGTTGAATTATACTTGAAAGACTTAAAAATTTATGTCAATGTCATGTTACTTCATCACTTCCTAAAACCATAATAACAGTGTTTTTAACTCAAACCAGTCACATATATTCCAGAAGACTCAAAGCAGAAGATGACTTAGATTTGAAAGACTGAACAATTCACGTGAATGCGATGTTAAAATCAAGTTTCTGGTCTGTGGACAGATTACATTTGGTTACTGCTACTGTTACTATTGCTACTGAGAAGGTGCTTAGTCCACTATAGCACATCAATTAAAACAGTGGTCTCCAAAGTATGGTGGGGTGTATAAAACCCTGGGGGTGTGCAAGGTGATCCTTTGGGGTGCAAGAAGAAAATATTTATTGTGCCATTAATGAGAAAGAGTATTTTAAAAATTGAAAATAAGGCTTATTTTGTCTTTATATAATCCTTGTTAAAATTGCTGTTCTTTGGTACGATTTAGAGTGTGAATTGTATATAGTACACTGTGCATGCACATAATTTATAAATAAATAACTGTAGGTATGTGGAGAATGTGTGCTCAAAATTTTCTCCTTGAGCAAAAACATTTTGAAATCACTGTACTATAGGGACTACTATGATCTCCAGCCACAGGAATCTAAAGAATATTCAGTTCAATATTCATTCAATAAAAGAATTACAGCAAATACATGCCAGGCTTGACCCCTGCAGCAGGAAATTTGCTTTTATTTTATTTTGAACAGTTATTCTACTTCAAACCCACAACTTAGACATATAAAGCCCAGGCAAGCCCTTCACCTTCAGTGTGGGAGAATTCAAAACTGGAAATACAGTTTGCCAATAAATATTAAGTCTTGAAGAGCTGTTTCAGCCTAATATAATGACGCATGAGTCCTCTTCCTTCCCTCAGCTACTCTTGGCCTTCCTGGGAACTGGCTCAGTCACAGACAGCCCTTGCTCAGAGTGAGGGGAAGAGCTCTCTAGAAGACATTTGCATGAACCCAGGCTATCAGAAAGCAATTCTCACTGTGCCAAACAGACATTGGTAATAAAAATAATAATTCAATTGTAACTGCCACTCGTTGTGCTATGTAGTTTATAGTAAAGCACAATATAGTAAAAAGTGAGCAAGATAAGAGAAAATCTTTGTCTAACATAAGTAGGTATAAACCAGTGTAGGGCAATGTGTTAAGAAATATTGATAGAAGGAAAAAAAAAGCTTTGGTTTGTTACTCAGTACTTGGATGAAGTTTCAACTCTGTTTTCCACGTGCAAAATACATGGAATATCTGAAGATTTGTGTTCCCTTGTCTCTAAGACTCAGATTTCTCTCCCCATTTCCCAGCCTGCACTGCCCATCCATTTGCAACTTCCTTCACCACTGTATTAGGAACAAGCTGTAGCTGCAGGTTCTGACCTTGATGGCTACGCCAAGATATGCAGGAAAAGAATTGTTAAGATTAGGAGCCTTGCTTGATCTCAGGCTTCGATGATTTAAAGATGACAGCTAATCTCACTCCTGTCAGATGAGGACTTTGAGGGTTTCTGAAAGGACACAGACACCCAGATTTGTCATTCACATGAGCTTAGGCTGTATTATGCAGCTTTTTTGACCACCATTTATTTGCTAAGTCCTTTAGAGATCCCACTAAAACTACAGAAATGGAATGTCCTCTTTAAATCATTGACATCAGAAAACTGAAGACCAGTATTAAGCTTGACATCTACCTGACTGTTGCTAGTATTTTGCTTTTTTCAAGAGAAAGGAAAATATATTTGCTGGAAAATTAGCATTTTGGCTATTTCTTTTGGTAAAAGGCCTTCAAAAGTGAGCAAGTTTTAAACAAATTTAATGAATGCTAAGTTTCTGGTTTGTTTGATTCTGACTGAGAGATTGGGCAATTACCATATGATGTAAAAAAATATCCATCTTCAATTAGCCAAAAAAAGAGATATTGCTCACAAACTAAACTCTTCAGGAGTAGGAAAAAAAAATCCAAAAAGTAACAGTTCTAGACTTAGGACTGTGAAGTTCAGGGACAAAACTATAGTGGTGACCTTATAGCAAAGGAAAGGTGTTTAATGAAGTGGGATGTGTGAGTGGGAGGGGATTAATTGTAAATTCAGAATTTGCCTTTAACTAAAGGAGTTGGATTTGAAAACTGGGTTTCTACAGGTTTTCATACAAAAGGCTTCCTATCCCAGATTTATATTCATAGTAGATGAATTAGTTTTACCTAAATTCTCAGCCTGGAAATGTCACTGAAAAATAGACTAATCCAACACCACAATGTAGTGCTAACAATCAGATCAAGAAGAAAGACACAAGAAATTATTAATCATAGAATCACTTAGGTTGGAAAAGAACACTAAGGTCATTGAGTCCAAGGATTAACCCAACACTGTCAAGTCTAAACTATCTCCCTAATCACTATAGAATGTGATTCTTAGGTGTCCCTAAGCACCACATCTACACCTTTTTTAAAAACCTCCGGGGATATGGACTCAAATACTTCACTGGGAAGCCTGTTACAATGGTTAACAACTCCTTCAGTGAAGAAATTTTCCCCTAATATCCAATCCATACCTCCTCATATGCAGCTTGAGGCTAATTCATCTCGTGATATCACTTTTTACTTGGGAGCAGAGAGTGATAAGGTCACCCTTCAGCCTCCTTTTCTTGAGAAATGAGACAAAGTAAAGGAAGCAGGAAAGAGAAGGGAGCAAAGAAAATTGTGAGAATGCAGGCATAGAAACAGGAAAATAAGAAAATGGAAATATAAAAAGGATAAGGGGAATTGTTAACATAAAAAAAAAAAAAAAGAGAAGAAAAAAAAAAAAGATTTAATAGCAGGGAGAAAGAGAAAAGACCAAAGTAATTTGTCTATGATACAAAAGGATACAGTTTGATAGAAAGAAGAAGGCATGAAATACATGAAATTATATGAGCAGCCAAACAAGGTGGAAAACCCATATACTTAACCAAATACATGTATGAGAATATCAGTAGAGATACTCTGGTTTAAAAAATATGAATGTGGTTGGCAGATAGACCTGGCACTGGTAGTCTGCACAGCCTGGTACAATGGGAAATACCCCTGAAGCATGCCTTCCTGAAAGGAGGAGCTGCCTGGCATTGTCCTGGTCAGCTGAACCTCTTAATGTCAGAGACATCTGCTTGGTCCTCGAGGCTTGCAGCAACCAGCTGGCACAAGTCACTGGGATAGAACATTTTTTAAATTTCAGAGTGATGACTGTGACTCTCCTTACTTAGCAGTGAAACTTGTGACTACACCATCTCCAGATTTGATTATCACAGTTTCCTATGAGGCACACCTTAGCCATCTCCTGCTGCTGCAGAGCACAGCTGCCCACAACAGAGTTGTGCTTCTAGATCAGCAAAAATATTTTCGTGGATTATCAAATAGGCTACACTGGGTCCTTTGACTCCCCTGACAGTAAAAATCACCCAAGGTGACAGAAAACAATGGTGCTTTACATTGTAAACACAACTTTGAAAGGCAACAGTTTCTGAGGATAAAATTGACATTTTACGCAGCAAATACATCATTGTCATTTCTTTTCATGCTGTCTGTGCAGCCTATGTGTATCTCGTGCCATAGACTAGAGAACAAAATGCAGTTTGTTTTGAGTTAGAACAGCTGAGCTTACTGCAGCCCATCTGAAGTTGCTGATTGACTTACTTCTTGCATGGGACTGAAAAGGTAAAACACAGTGGGTTTTTTGTTGTCCTAAACTGGAAAAGACACCCTGAAATGTTAGCATTAGGCTTACCATACTATTGCACTGACATATAATGGGCAAACAGAAATAGAGCTGGTGCTACAACTCCTGCAGTTCTATCCAGATAAGAATGTCACATATAATGTAACAAATTAGCTAACAGCCATGTCTCTTTTCAGCAGAGAATTAAACTGACCCATTGTATCCCCTTATTTCCTTGGGAGCCCTTCAAGAACTTAACCTCAATCTCAGTGCTCAATTACTGGTACATTTTATATAGTCTGCACTTCTTACTTCTGTTTTAGTATCATATTAAAAATATTTTACACTACTCAAAGTCTACTTTCTGCTTTACAGTAGCACCACTTCAATCATTCTGGGAAACACTGATTTTATGATTACAAAGGATTGAAGAGTAAACAAAAATTTGCTCCAGGGAATATTTTTTGGGATAAATTTTGATCCCAAAACTACTTCTATTTCTACCTTATAGCTTGTTTCATGAAACACAAGGTAAAGTGGTTAGAAAATGCAACGTATTTTCCAAAGATGTTGATGAAAATAGATATGGTATTAGTTAAAAGTCAACCGAAAACAGCAAGGTCTTTAAAATCACAGCCACACTTGACTGAACAGTTACAAGTGTCCTTTTAGTCACCCTAAAGCTTCTTATTTCAAAGCTAAAAAATAGATGTATTGACAGTTGCACAGGAATGAACTTTAAAGATACATAAAGGCAGCAGAGGTCAACCAAACTCTGAATAAATGTCAACATGCCAGAGGCTCATGAGGAAGTGCAAGAAATTCAGGCACTGCTGCTGTCCCTGAGACCAGGATAAAGTATTAACAATACTTCTCATGCAGTGCCCTGGAGTCGAAGCAAAGGGATTCCAAATATTTTCTCGTCCCAGGAAAGGAAGAAAAGAGGCCAGCGCCAGCCAGCTTCACCACTACTGCCCCAAGGGCAGCCCCTGCCAAATCTTAGCTAGAAAGTCTACAAAATTTTTTATCTTCAACCACAGTCTTTTGCCAACAAAAGAGTGAAGGACTATTTTCACCCTTGTTCCCTCATCTGTCTTGGCAGTTATTTGTACATTTGTACAAAAGTAATTGTATGAATATGTAAACAAAAACACATGTATGAAACTGTAACACTGCTTTTGCCTTTCAAGCTTTCTGAGAGATGGGAACCAAGCTAAGAGTTTCATCCTGCACTTCTGCTGACATGTCTTATAGAGATTTTCAGAAATAGAGCTCAGAACTGTGGCGATCGTTTACTTATTGCTGAAAAACTTAACTATTCACACAGAGTTTAATAACACATAGGCTTCAGGGAGTAAGGCTGAATAACATTTTTGCATCAGTTCAGAAGGATTTATGAGGAAGCTGAATTTTGCTAGTAGCACAGTTTTCCCCCACCTGTTATTATCTCCAAAGCAAAGACAGTCCTGCATTTCACAGTGCCCTCTCAGGACAGAGAAGCTGCTCCAGCAGCTGGCCCAAGAGCAGCTGCACAGCACACCCTCACACCACATTTCCTGACATCCAGAGATACACTCAGTGCCTGGTACCTGGGGCTGCATGGGACACCGTTTGACTTGACAGCTACACTCCTGAATGACATTTACTTGTGGGAGGGATCTGCCAAGTTAGAGTGGCAGATTGTTTCCACAGCCTCTTGAACACAATGTTTTATTTTCATTTGTTTTGAAGTTGCCCATATGTTTCTCAGATAAAGCTACAAAGCCAGATGGTACAAAAAAAATACATTAATGATACTGACTGCCCTTGTGAGAAGAGATCATATCCCACCGTTAGGAATTGCTAACTGTAAGTAAACACACGGAAAAGAGGTGGATGCCTGGAGGAATTAAGTTCAGTGCGACACCTGAGGCAGTGAGTTTCTGCCCGGCAGAGGTTCAATTGCAATGAGGTTCAATTGCAATAATGCATAAGGCTTATCATAAGAGCATATCTTCAGCTGTGGCCATGACTAACACCAGAAGAAAACTGCCACATTAACTCTACAGTTAAGCAGAATGCAAAAGCAATGAAGCCGCTTTCAGGATGGGTTTGGAGAACTTACATCTGCATACTTCTTGCTATCTTACCCTAAATCTGTGACCCATGGCACGGCTGTATTTCATACACGTACTAACCAGACTGAAAATGACTGATATGCCTTCCTATGCTGCACTCACACACCCCAGCTGCACAAAGCACATAGCTTAATGTAGACATTAATTATCCCTGGTTGCATGTGCTTCCTGCAGTTTTCACTGTTCACTACACCACCTACTTACTTCTGATAAAGTATTAGCTCTGCACTTTTCACTTTTCATCTGATACTATTTAAAAGCTGTAAACTCTTCTGTTGCTTTAGGCATCACTGCTTACAAATCTCAGCTTAACAAAGACTGGCTTGATAGGGCAAGAACGAGGATCTAGGAAAATACTGGCCAGTCAGCCTCACCTTGATCTCTGGAAAGGTGATGGAACAGGTCATTCTGGAGGCCATAACCAAGCATGAAGAAGAAAAGGCCATCAGGCATAGTCAGCATAGATACACCAAGTCATACTTGACCAATCTGATGGCCTTCTGTGATAGCATGGCAGGATGGGTCAACAAGTGGAGGCAGTGGATGTTGTCTACCTCAATTTCAGCAAGGCTTTTAACACTGTCCCCCATACTATCCTTGTAGGTAAGCTCAGGAAATATGGGTTACATGAAAGGAGAGTGAGGTAGATCAAGAACTGGCTGAATGGCAGAGCTCAGAGGGTCGTGATCAGAGAAGTAGAATCCGGATGAAGGCCTGTAGTCAGTGTCCACCAGGGAACAATGTTAAGTCCAGTTTTATTCAACTTTTTTTTATCAATCACCTGGATGAAGGGATAGAATGGATCCTTGGCAAGTTTGCTGATTATACAAACTGGAGGAGTGGCCTCCAAGTGGATACACTTGAAGGCTGTGCTGCCATTCAATGGGGCCTTGACAGGCTGCAGATTTGGGCTGAGAGAAACCTAATGAGGTTCAGCAAGACCAAATGTAGAGTCCTGCACCTGGGGAGGAATAACCCCAAGTACCAGCACAGTCTGGGAGCTGACCTACTAGAGAGCAGTTCTGTTGAAAAGAACCTGTGAGCCTTGGTGGATTATGGACTATGAGTGGCAGTGGTATCCTGGAGTGTATTGGGAAGAGTGTGAAGAGCAGGTTGAGGGAGGTGATCCTCCCCCTCCACTTGGCCTTAGTGAGGCCACATCTGGAGTGCTGTGTCCAGTTTTGGCCGCCTCAGTACAAGAAAGAGAATGACCTACAAGTGAGGATCCAGTGGAGGGCTACAAAGATGATTAGGGACCTGGAGCATCCCTCTCATGAGGTGAGACAGTGAAAGCTGGGCCTGCTTAGTCTTGATTAAAAACTGGGACGAGATCTCATCAATGCATGTAAATAACTCAAAGGCAGGTGCCAAATGGGTTGTGCCCAGTGACAGGATGAGGAGCAATGGCCATAAAGTAAACACAAAAAGTTTTACCTCAAGAACTTTTTTATACTGAGGGTGGTGGGCTACTGGAACAGGCTGCCCAAAGGGGTTGTGGATTCTCCCCCTCAGGCGACAATCAAAACCCACCTGGATGCGTTTCTGTATCACCTGTTCTAGGTGACCCTGTCTTGGCAGGGGGACTGGAATAGATTATCTCCAGAGGTCCCTTCCAACCCTAAGAATTCTGTAATTCTGTGATATATGAGGTTTCAAATCTGAAGAATCATTGCTAATATTAATAATCATTACTATAAATTATTTGTTCTTTTTCTTTACTTTCTACATTACTCATCAGACTTGTGATAAAGTCACCTGTGAAGACAAATTTTAAATGACACATTGCAAAATCTTGGGCTTAAAGACAGATTTATGTGTTACAGATATATAAATGTAAAGTAAAAAATAAGGAATTTCTGTGGTAACCACTCCACTTGGGAATGTGCTGACTACAGCAATTTAGGTTATATTAAAGGGATTTCTCCCTGAAATATGTGGGAGTTTTCATTTAGATATGAAAAAAGTAAAATTTCTCAGCCAGATCCTCTTTAAGAAGAAACAGTTTTTTATTTCTCTAATAAAAATAAGAACAAGTTAACTGTCTATGATTTGATTTCAGATATTTTGCAATTACCAACAGCTGGACAAGAGTAGGTAAACACTTATTCAGGTGTTGACAGTGTAAGTACAGTGGATGATGCGTGGCTCAAATGTGGATTGAAAACCATTCTCTTCTTTTGAGTCAGTTTTTTTTTAATGTAGTTACACTTGTTCTTCACCCTTCAATATCACTGAAAGTGTTCCTCATCTGACTGACCTCTGGGGATCAGCTGTTCTGTGGGCATTTGAAAGGATGCTAACAGTTTGATATAGAAACATATTTAGGAAATTTCTAAATTTAAGCATTCCCTGAATAGTTGTTACATCATAGTGATGTGAAGAGCCTGCTCTGAGCCATACAAGCATCCTTGCTTTCACAAAAACCAAGTTACACATGATTTTTATACTGTGCAGTATAAAAAAGAAAGAGACTTACAACTACTGGAAAGGGCAGATCTCAGTCGTGTAGGAATGGTATCTTGGGTCATCGCCTCCCTGATCATTCAGGCTATGTCACAAGGATGTGAATCCTTTATTATGCAGGAAGGTCCTCTTCTGTAATGCAAAATCAAACAGATTTATTTAAATTATTTTTTGCAAATGAGATAATTGAGCAGAAAAGTCTAGTATAGCTTCTCAGATCAAGAAGTTAGGGAGAGTTGCACAATTGTCAGAAGTTGCGAGAGAACCGAAGTCAAACCATTGGCAACTAGCTAGACGTTAGGAGTGATGGAAAGACCTTTCCTGTTAAGAAGGCTGTGTCTGGAAATTATGGCATATTCAAATAAAAATGAAGAATTCATTTGAAATGATAAGGTGAATACAATTTTTTTCCTACTTCAGTTTCTAAACATGTCTGAGGTTTGTAGTGTTTCTTCATTCTTCAGTGCCCTCCAGAGATATTCCTTCTAAAGGGTATCTTAATGGGAAGACAGAGTTTTAACCTCTGTTATTCATGCTGCTTGCATTTCTTTAATTTTCTATTCTAATGACACATCTTTCATAAGTCATGGAATCCAGCTGTTTATTCATGAACCGTGAGATGTTACAGGCTAGTGTTAGGAGCTGCTGATTTCACAGAGTGAATAACTAATTCTTTGAGAAGAGTTACACATTCAGAGTTTCTATCCCCTGTTTTGAGAGAGTTTTTACTGCTCCTTTAGTAGGACAGATACCAAGTTCAGCAACATTTCTGCTTTTGACCAACACTTGAGGAATATTTCCCCAGTGTTTGTCTCTTGTTTATGCAGACTGAGGAAGTGAAAGTAGATTGTGAAAGATTCACACTGAAAAACTATGGACCATTGTCTTAACCAAAATATTGTTATTAAAATACAAGAATCTCAGTTATCATCTTTTTCCTAGCAAATAAAAAGATAAATGATCAGTTTATTTATACATTAATTTAAACCAGTAATAAGCAGAAATATTTCCCAGCTATCTAGAGTCTAAGACAACACTCTTTTAAGTATTTCAGTGTATCACAAGAGACATATTCTCATGCAACTAGTGCTCTGGTGACACATTAATGAGAATGTTACATACAGCTACAGAGTGCTCACAGAAAAAAGAGGTGGCTTTGAAGATATATGGAAACACAAAAGCTGCAAAATTGAGCTTTGCTTGGAATATTAAGACATTTTTCACAGTTAATATAAGGTAGTAAATATTTCCTGATATCTCTGACAAGTTAAATGAATTTAATAAATTTGTAAATAGATAAAATTTGAGACCATCAGGTTATTTCATTGAGGGGAAAGGTCATCAGCATGCACCAGGAAAATTGTTAGAAATATCATCAAAAATTTCAGTGCAATATGAACATTTATAGAGGACTATAAAGATAGGGAAACCTCAGAATGTAATGGGCAATTCCATGGGGCTATAGCTGGTTTGTATAGCTCGTACCAGTGCTGTGGTAGGCTAAATTCTGTTATAGTTTTTGAGTGCTTTTATGAAATAATGTAAACTTTTACCCTCTGCAATACCTGGTATTAGAAGAATAACTTGTAGCACTATATACCTAACATTAATCTATTTAATTTAAAATGCATTAGAAATTATTTCCCCTTCACATTTAAAGTTACAAAGATCCTATAAAATGGAAAAAGCATCAGATATTAAGCTATAAATTATCATATAATAGTTCTCCTGAAATGTGTTTTCCCAACATATATTTTAGGTATACCAGGTAACCAGGAAATCAGCCTTATTCAGAGTAAACTGGACAATCTCAACAGTCACATGAAAACAGATTCACATTCAAGAGAATCAGAAAGAGGTGTGTTTAGTGTGCAGAACAAAGCTCAAATGAATTTCAAATATTTTATTTCCATACTGTGCTTGAAGAGCACTTACTTGATTTTATGAAATTGTGATAGTAATAGTATATTGCTGTGATTACCATGTCAACAAAATTTAAGCGCTTAATTTTTCTAAATTTTATTTGAAATGTTGAAATTTCTTTTCCTATGTCCTCTGCACATTGCAAGCACTCTTTTTTACAGGGTTGCCTCCTGTCATGGCTTAATGCCAGACAGCAAAGTACCACACACCCACTTGCTCACTGCCCTCCATATCTCACCCCAGTGGTATGGGGAAAAGAACTGGAAAAAGGTAAAACATGTGGATTGAGATAAGAACAGTTTAATAATTGAAATAAAGTGAGATGTATTCGTAATCATGATTAAGGAGATAACAAGAAGAGAGAGGAGAGCAAAACCCAAAAACCCCAAGTGATGCAAAATGCAATTGCTCACCACCTGCTGACTGATGCCCAGCCTGTAACTGAACAGGGATTGATTGGCCCCTCCCTGTCAATTACCTCCAGTTCACATGCTGAACATGATGTTTTATGGTATGGAATATCCCTCAGAACTGTGTGAATCAGCTTTCCTGACCATGGTCCCTCCTAGTTCTTTGTGCATGTCCTCACTGGCAGAGCATGGGAAATTGAAATGTGCTTGACTTAAGGTATGGACTAGTCAACAACCACTGAAACATCAACAATAATCTCATAATCTAAACGGACCACATTCTATCAGCTACTAGGAAGAAAAATAGTTCTACACCAGTCAAAATCGGGACAGTATCCACCTGTTATTCTATAGCACTTAAGTCATGGCCAAGTCCCACAGTTTCTAATACATCCCAGTTTACCACCATCACCTTTTCTGTCTTATGATATATATACACAGATAGCATTCCCTTAGTCTATGGGCAAATCTCTATAAAATATCTAATGAGATTTTGTCCGTGATTTTGGACACCATCGGTCATAACAGACTTTCAGAGCAGGAAAGATTGCTTATGGTGTTGGATTGTAGCATGCTGAAGTCAAATCTGATTCCATCACCTCTGAGATTGTGTGGTTTCATCAAAATTCATTTTTCATTAATCTGGGTGATTTTTACTGTCATACCCTTGATAATGCGATTGAAGGGGCGTTGGATTGAGATCCCCAAACCCAAAGTGGTAGAGACAGGCCCCATGACTTGGTAGGCTTGTGGGAGTGTGACAGAGTCAATCTTCCAGACCACCCCACACTTATATTTCAGCCATTGTCCTTCAAGCTGCATAGGCTTTAGCTAACTGCCTTGGTAATTGCAGTGCATTTCACATTCACATCAAGGCCACCCCTCAATCATGAGCCTATCTATACATTGCATCTCCTCCTTGAGGTCAGTATATTGATAAAATATTGGCCATTTTCCTCCTTCAGCAATGTCTAAAGCCAGGTGGATAGCTTTCACCTCTGCAAACTGACTTGATTTTCCCTTCTTCTTCAGTGGTTTCCAGATTTGTCATAGAGGACTCCATAGAGATGACTTCTACCTCCAAGGCTTTCCTACAACATGGCGGTAGGAAACTATCAGTAAACAAGGCATATTGCTTCTCACTTTCTGGTAATTTATTATACACTGAGGCCTCTTCAGCACGACTTCACCTGAGCTGAACTATCTCCTGTCTGATTTGTTCAAAGGCTTGTCATTGCTCAGGGCCCTATTTGAAATCATTCTTCTTCCAGCTCACTTGATAAAGAGGGCTAGCAATCAGACTGTCATTTGGAATCTGCATTCTCTAAAAACCCATGATGCTAAGAAAGCTTCTGTTAGTTGGTGGAGATGTAGTTGTTGTTGTGTTGATCACATCCATTGGGATTTGATGATGTCCATCTTGACACTTTAGTCCTAAAAAGTAGGTCTCCTGTCTGCCTTTTAAAAAAGTTTTCGTATGTAAAAACCAGTTTTCATACGCATTTTGACTATTTGCTTCTCTTTCTGAATTACTTCCTCTGGATTATTGCATACAGTGATGTCATCAATTTATCACAGGTGTTCTGGAGTTTCACCCTGATCCAGTGCAGTCTGGGTCAGTCCATGGCAGACAGTAGGGCTGTATTTCTATCCCTGAGGAACTAATCTCCAGGTGTACTGGGTGCTGCTCTAGGGGAAAGTGATCTGTGGTCTGCAGTCTGCCTCCAAAGGGATTGAGAAAAACACATTAGTGATATAAATTGTGGCATATACTTGGCTACCTTTGACTCCAATTCATATGGAAGTTGTAGCATGCTTGGCACAGCAGCACCCAGCAGTGCCATGACTTCATTCAGTCCAGAATAATCTACTGTTCGTCTCCATTCTCCAGTAGAATTTTGCACTGGCCATATGGGAGTATTAAAGGCCGAGTGAGTCCTGTTGATCATTCCTTGGCTCTACAGTTGACACACCAGCTTAGGGATGGGAACTTTCTCGTCTCAGTTAGTGTGGTATTGTTGGTAGCAATCATAATCTATCGTTCTTCAACCTTCACCAATCCCACAACAGAAGATTCCTCTGAGAGACTGGACAAGGTACACAGTTGCCTCATTTCCTCCAAGGCATCTACACTGACAGCTTGCCAGTAGCATCATGGGTCCCTGAAATACCCTCTCCTGAGATTGTCTATGCCAAGGAGACCCTGTAGGGAGATCTCAGCAAATTACAGGGCTGGGCAATCACCAACAGGATGAAGTTTAACAAGGGCGAGCTNGTGGTAGCAATCATAATCTATCGTTCTTCAACCTTCACCAATCCCACAACAGAAGATTCCTCTGAGAGACTGGACAAGGTACACAGTTGCCTCATTTCCTCCAAGGCATCTACACTGAAAGCTTGCCAGTAGCATCATGGGTCCCTGAAATACCCTCTCCTGAGATTGTCTATGCCAAGGAGACCCTGTAGGGAGATCTCAGCAAATTACAGGGCTGGGCAATCACCAACAGGATGAAGTTTAACAAGGGCGAGCTCCAGATTCTGTGCCTGGGACAGGGCAATCCTGGATGTACAGACAACTGGGGAATGAGGGGCTGGTGAGCAGTGCCACAGAAAGAGACCTGGGGGGTACTGGTCCATGGCAAGTTGAACACAAGTCAGCAGTGCCCTGGCAGCCAGGAGGGCCAAC
>VXAX01000398.1:892987-975263 GCA_013399835.1 Leptocoma aspasia | reverse complement strand
ATATATATATATATATATATAATGTATTATGAAGTTCAGGTATGCAAACATTGTAGTCTATATTTTGAAATAGCACCATGACATTTGATAAGAATTTCTGAAATTACCAGGAAATATATAAACTCTTGAACTGGTGGATGACATTAAAATGAGCAAGAAACAGTTTTGCTGCAGTAATAATATTAGACTAGTGGAATACTAGGGTTCCTTTCTTGTCTTTTTCTTTTTTTCCCATTTGAGCACTATGAAGATTGAAGGTGTACTCTGATAATATGAGTTTCTCAAGGAAATGCATATGCATTCAATCATTAACTATGATAATTATCAAATACACAATATGGCTAACTTTACAATCTTTAATGTATTTATCCACAAAGAAGATCCTGTAATGGAAAAAGGTATAGTTATGTCCTCTCACATAAGTTGAATGTTGTGGTGTAAATTTATTCAGCTCCTGGTTAAATGGTTTGTCCTTGTTCACTCCTATGTTCTGTTTCTAGATGGTTGTTCCCAGGAATGTTATCCTCGACACCCCATTGGGCCCTGTGGCCTTCCCTCCCCTCCCTTTCCCCATTGGAAGTTGTGTATTGTGATCCTTCCCCTGTCTCCTCCCCAAGACCCCCAGGATTGGTTGTTGTATTTCCCCTCCCCTTGTTCACACACTCCTTTATAAGCTGTTGTAATCGGTTATTCGATGCCATTCTGGGGACCCCTGTCCTGGAATAAACATCTTCTCGTGGATTCACCCCAGAGTGGACCTTCTCTTTCTTCTCCCTTTGCCTCATCACTCCTTGGCGTCCAAGTGCTGTGCTGTCGCCCTGCGAGGGTGGACAGCCAGAACCTCCACCCCTGCCACCTGAGACAGATGTACTAGACGGGGAGAGGCCAAACACGGCAGCTGCCTCTGAGCGACCATAGCTAGCCGGTGGACTTTGGGAAACTGAGGCAGCGCGTCTGTTGAAGACTTCATTTTGAATGGTATATGGTAAAATTTTGAAGTGGCTTTGTGGGATTAAAATTAAACAAAATCCACTAAAATGTTTTAGGCCACTAAGTAACTTTATAAAAATTGCCAAACAGTGAATACCTACGGCAATGTATAGGTAATGTTGACCTGTCGAAGTCAAGCTTTTGCTTGACTAAGCTTCTAATTCCTACTGGAATTACATTCCAGCACAGGAACTGCTCTGACTGCTCACAATTTAGAATGAATTAAATGTCCTCCCAAAGTCCCAGACAGGCTGAGTAAGCAAGAGCTGCTTATTGCTGACTGGACAATGGCTCAGGGCAGCCTCACAGAGGAGGGTAAAAAATATCAAAAGATTTTATGTCATCACACCCTTTCTACTATTCATAGCTGAGATCACTGCTCAGCTGGGGAAGCACCTTGTCTGTGGGGCCCCAACCTGCAGATTCCCATGAGCTTTGGACCTTCTCCCAGACTCAGCCACTGCCTACATGTGTATCTCCTGTTGCCACCTGAGACACCCACCTGGGCTGTCAGCTCCAGCACAGGAGCTGCAGGCTTCTTCAGAACTGGGTCCTCCCCAAAGTGAGAAGTAATGCTGATGCTCTGAAGGGAAATTTTCATGAACCTTTTTCTGGAAGGGCCCCATTTTCTTGCTGACTTTAGGAGAAACAGGGTTATTTCATATAGGTTCTAACAGTGGGATTCAGTTCAAAGCAGCAGATCTGACTACACCTGTGTGTGAAAAGGCCAGCTAATGTCCAGCTCAGCTGTCCATGTATACACCTGCTTGCTATCATTTGAAATGTCTGTGGCATTCTATACAGCTTTATTCAACTGCACAGAACTGACAAATAAATGCAGCAGAACGTGGGTGAGATACACGCCTTTTGGAGCAGCAGATGGAGGCCAGGATTTACACCTCAGAGTGCCTGTCATGGCACAAGGAGTGGCATACTGGCAGCTAAGTCAAGCCCAGTGACTGGAAAGGGAACAAGGGCATCTGACACTCATTTAGAATTCTGACTCTAGCCACAAAATTTTAGTCCCATCTTAGCTTCAAACTAGATTCCAGCTCATATTCTTAGGTGCACGAAGTGATATGAGGTTTGATTCAGTTGCATAAAAAAAGGATGTGGTGACATTTTAGGCACCATGAGTTTTCTTATATAGCTTCTACCTCCACTGATGATCCAATTCAAATGGCACCAGGGCATCTAAAATGGCAACAGGATCCCTATGTTTATTGAATTCCATATGTCATCCAAGTTCTGTACCTAGTAAGCATTCAATGTGTCAAAAGCAGTAGGGTTAGAACTAGGATGTTTGATGGCTTTGCTGCTAAAAGCTAAGAGGAATGAGGGTGGAGAAGGGAAAGGGATGAAAGGAAGAAATTAAAATTTTCTACTTTGACCTTCACAATGACTGTTAACTACTGGATAGATCTAATGGTGTCAACGGAGTACAATACTGAAGTTATCAGGGGTAAAGGTCTGCTGCTCAGCAAGACTGTCTATCCTCCATGTTTTAGAAAAGACAATAATTTTTTACTTAGTTATATACTGATTGCTATTGATGATAATATAGCAATGCTGATAGCAATCAAAAGAGAGAGGAATAAAATAAATCTTTTCTAGCAAAAAATTTTTTAACAAATTATACTTTTAGATCAGTCTTTTTTTGCTCCTCTTCCTGATATTCCTTTGTGGATGTGCTGTATCTGCAGCAGTTCGCTAATTGTCAGTAAATCTAATTACGCTATATTTACAATGTCTAATTTACCTTTACTTTCAGCTAATTGGCCTATTAGCTTGACTTGGGGAATAATCAGTTTGAAGTGCTGAGCACATAAATGGAATGGAAGGACAAAAGAACTCAGTAAATCATATCATACAGATTCATTCCTAACCACTTTTTTATAAAAATGTAGTGGCACCCTCCCTCCACTACCCCATCCTTTCACTACCTACATGATGAAAAACTGCTATAGGTCAAGTTAAATCTGGAAAGTATGCCAAGCCTATGTCTTGTTTTCATCCTTGGAACAGTCTGAAGTAATGCAGAGTTTGCCTACTATTTTTATACTACAAACCAAACACATAGAATCCTCAGTCTGAAGCATCTCAATCTTCAGTCACTACAATGACTGCAAGACCATTAAGAGAAAGGGATTATCCAATTTATTTGATTGCACGCTATACACACTCACAGTTCCTACAAAGGGGTGCTATTAGGCAAGTTCTTATTAAGACCATCAGCAAGAACTCAATATCCTGCCTTTTGAAAAATTTTATCTTGGTATAAATCCAGAACAACTGAATATTTTTCTCTCTGTGATGCAGTTTTCCTCTCTCATACTCCTTGCAGAATGAGGAACTGTAATTGATTCAGGAAAATACTATTCCAGGTTGCTGAAAACCTCCCACTGTCTGAAAAAGTTTAATCAATGAATAGTTTTATGATTTATTATAATGGCTGGTTATTGTATAGATCGTTATTATAATTAATAATTAAATAAGTAATTTCACCACTGACTTTGCAGTTTTTGCACAAACAGGTGTTTTTCATTATCTAGCTGCTAGGTAATAACCTCATAGAACTGAAATTCTGTGTTAAAGAGAAATATTTGAAGATATCCTGACATTAATGGTCTGGACACTCTGAGTAAGTTTCTGGTGCTACTTTAAGATGATGACTGTTTTCAGGAAATAGATCAAATAATTCCCTTTTCCTCTCTGAAAAGGAATTCATGCCATCCAAGTATTTATGTAATTTGGACCAGAAGCACCACCAAGCAGTGGAAGCAGCCTGTCTTCCCCTAATCACATATATGTCATCATTAGTGGCTGCATAGATAAACTGCTCTGTTTGGGCAGCTCCAGAGTTCCTACAACCTGGCTGGCTAAAGGTAAGTAGTCTGTGTTATGTTAGAAGTCCATACTATTTTAGAGACAGTGTTTGGACAGAGAAGTGGCAGAAGGACATATTTACTGTCCTGTTTCAACCAAATCAGTAATATGAGATAATTATATGATGGGCTGTGTTTCATCAATTGTGTTATATGCTACAGTAAAATGTGATTTTAAAAACTGCCCTCAGATTACCACTTTGCTGCAGGTTTTCTGCTGTTCACTTAACTGCTGGGGTTTTTTTTCGTTTTGTTTTTGGTTTTGGTTTTTTTTTGATTGTTTGGTTTTTGTGGTTTTTTTAAAAATTTGTTTGTTTGTTTGCTTGTTTTGTTTTGTTTTGTTTTGTTTAGGAATGGTTTGAAAATTTCATTCTAATAACAAACACTTGAATTTCATAAGCCTGCCTCCCCAATGGCTTGAGTGAATGTTTTCTAAGTAGGTGGTAGTCTTTCTAATCCTTTCAGTTGGAATTGGATTGAATCATATGTTAGGGTATGTGTTTTATTGCCCTCATGTTAACATGTTTTTATTATTTTAAGAATTGTGTATGTTTAGTGTTAACTTGTCTGAATTCATCAGTAGAAAGTAATTTTTGTACAAGTCATTCCATGTAGAATAAAGGGCAATGTTCTCCTTAACTTCTTCTTGAAGAGCAACTACTGTTCTCCTGTGAAGGACCTTCTCACTTGCCAGAAGTAATGGCATGCTTTTCATTCCATAAAAGATGAAAAAGAAGACTGTTTCCTTTATCAGCCTTTTCAGCCTACCAAATGTGATTACTAACACCTCTTTTATTTGTACAAATAGTCAAGACATAACTGTAGGTATTCTTTGTGTCTAGTCAAAATTCCTATACTGTTGTTACAGATTATCACAATTTTGCTGTTCTCTAGATGTATAGATATTCTATATTTATTATATATACATATATATAATTAGCCTTTTCATTTTACAGGACTTTTCTGCAAGGTGCTGAACATTGGTGTCCCGAATGTTGTTCAGAATTATGTAGAATAAAAAGGCACTCCTCAGTCCCAGACGACACAGACAATTTGAAGAGCTGCTCAGCAAGACTGCTAGTGATCTTAGTGCACCTAATTCTTGCCTGCTTAGGATCTGGGGTACTTTAGGATAGATTATCCTAAAAACTTTGTTTTCTTAATGTTTTCTAAAAAAATAAACTGAAGTAGTAACAAAAAAAACATGAAATAAGAGTGTTTACAAAAGTGTTTACAAAAAGTCAGTAAAAACCAAAATAGTCAAAAATAAGTTCAGAATTCACAGCTGAAATGGGCTTATATTCTAAACAAACTCTTCCGCTTCTCCATCTTTGTATTAAGTAAAACATCAAGAATGCATTTTTAAAGAATAAGTGGAATCCTCAAAAATGAGATAAACAAAATGAAAACTCTTTATCACCTAACTAAATTAGTCTCATGCAAGGTATAGGAAAGAATTTGAGGTTTCCTGTCTCCAGCATGGTTGCACATCCATGCATAGTTGTTTTGGTTTTTTGTTCTTTGTTTTTTTTGTTTGTTTGTTTGTTTTTAACCTGCAGTAAGAATTAGACAATCCTTCTGCAAAGCTCCTGACAGAAAAGGCATTCCGAATTCTTCACTCATTTGTCAGCAGTGCAGCGCATCTGAAGTATGGCCAACATCCAAAGAGACAAGAAAAATGGATTAAAGATGGGCTTTATAAAACCGTACTGTGTCATCAGTACATCATCACTGTAATAAATACTGGACAGAATGATCTTGCAATTATTAGAGCCATATTTTTAGTGAACATATACAGATGTTACAGTTTGAAACCTGCTACCACGGCTTTGACTCATGGCTATTATTACTGCTTTCCTTTCCTGCTCTGTGTGAGACAAAAGCACAGAAATTCAGCCATTCAATGCCTTAAACTGTAAAGTAAGGTTTTCCTATATTAAAAATGTGTCAATTTATCTTATATTACTTGAAAAATAGCTTTGGTATGCATATGAAGAGCCTGTATGGATACATGTGTTTAAATTTCAAACTTGTTTACATCATTTAACTCTAAATAAAGAATTGAGCTAATGGACCTTCCTATCTGTCACGTGACTGGATTAAGACTATACCCAAAAGCACTATCTTGAAGTCATGGCTTAAACTTTATGTAGATTGCCTCAATTCTGACTAGAGATGAAGAATTAAGTTATACTTTAACAGCTTTTCTGTATCTCTGGCATATTTTCCCACGTATTGCATATCTAACATTAACTACCTATACTGACGAACTACCAGATTTTGTTTAGCAGTGTTAAATGGAAATTATCTTATTTTTCACTAGATTAAAAATAAAGGGTCAGGCTGTTAAGACAAAATGGAAACATGATGTCTAGCTCCTTCCAGAAACCAAACTGCAGCCAGCATGTACAGAGAGTAAAGAAAGAGATGGGCCATGCTTTGAAGGCCACAAAGCAAACTTCCTTGCACATGATCATATTCTTTTCATGTGGTTCCAGGCTTGTGTTCATTGAGCTGGGAATTCAGTTCAGAGTCTCTTTGCCCTAAAGTTGTCCTGTTCTACAGTTGTTCTTTTCCCTACATCAAATGCTAAAGATGGTCTACTGTCCAGAGAGGCCTGTTGCCTTTCTATGAGTTCCTCTGTGAAGGCTGGATATTGACAGAAAGCAGTATTCAGAGTCTGCCTATTTCAAAGAAGGAGGGATATGTCTGATTTCCATCTCTTTAGAAGTATTTGGGAAAAATTCAATGAGAGCTGTTTGTTTTCTGTGTTCCAGAGATATTGCTTGTAAGAAGATAATGATCCGATTTATTTTAGGTATTTATCCAGAAGACTGAGAGATTGAGAAATCCACCTTTGAGTTGAAAACTCAAGTCACTCATTAGCTAATTTGCTGTAAGCCAATTGGCTGCAGTCAAAATACGTTTTCCATTACTTTGTCTTCCAATACCATTTCCAGAGCTACTTGCTAATCTAATTGACAGCAGTATAATGACTACAATCATCACCACATTTCAACAGTTCAGTTTTTAGCTCATGATTCCCTTTCCTTTTTCCCCTTGGGCTTATCTATTTTTTTGACATGTGGAGATCTGTGGTATTCAATTTTTCTTTAAGAGACAATCTTCAATATTCATCAAAGTAAAACAATATGTCATATCTTTCAATCTGACAACATAATTCCTTTTTCTGTCTGCTGAAAATAAACTCTTTAATGATTCAGCTCTTACTGGCTCATAATATGTAGTCAGTCACTTCAGCAGAGCAATGATCTTTTCACCAAGCTTTAAGTAGCTCGGCACAGACACCCTTTAGTGCACACATTCTAAGACGCCAGGAAAAAATTAATGTAAGGTGTAATGTAAGATGTAAATAATGCAGGTGTAAACTTCACAGCTGGAATTGTTAGCTGTCTAAAATGTAACAGGTAAGTTAAAAATGTATTGGGCATAATTTTTAAGGGAGTTCAGCACCTTAAAGTGTCAGGCTACGTGTTGGCTTTTTTTTGTTATTTAATATTTTCATTAGGTAAAACCATGAAAATAAAAATGGAGGTAACATTGAAAGAAGCACTAATGAGATCTAGATTGTGTGTATTATAGATCAGTTAGCTGTTCTGTTTTCATTCCAGCCAAGAAGCTTCATAAAGAAAGAACATGTTGCTGGTTTTTTTGTAATTGTAATCAACAGGTTCACTTAATAAGCTACAAGTGTAAAGGCAAAATTCCTCTTTAAAATCAAATTTTTTTTCCTGAATTCCTGTAAGTTTTTGGAACAAAGTCTCCTAAGCCTGGTGCAGTAGCATTATATTTTTAGTTTAGCTTTCTTTTTTTTCATGTAAAACATTGGACTACAAGGAAAATAAAAGATCACTGCAATTTTTCAGACAAGAATGTCAGTTGTATGCATTGCTTCCATCTTCCTCACTATCTGGTATTGAAAATGAGTATGTCATATTGGGTTTCATTTTAGATAATAAGGGAAGTTAAAAATTAACTGGTGCTCCTGCTTTCACAGAATCCAACCTTTGTCAAGCAGCAGTTTCCTGTATATTAATAGATTTGAAATTATTCAGGAAATTGGTTGAAAATGACAGAGTCACAGAACATTATTTTAATGTCAAATGACTTGAACAATTCTGTTGGAGTCATCCAGAACACAGAGGTCGATGCTGCACTGCAGCATGGCAGCTGATGTGCCTCAGGAGCTACAGACAGTCAACTCCAGTTTGAAACAACTTATAACTGGCAAAGATAAAATGGACCACAGGAAGAAAATCTTCTTCAAAAAAGCTGTAGTAATATCATGCTAGCATATCCTACATAGTCTTTCAAATTCGAAGTGTGGCAGAGCAGTGATCTGACTGCTGGGATTAAGTCTATACTTAAATGTGCTAGTGAAAAGAATTCCTCTCATTCATATACAGACAGGCTTTCTGTTTGAGTATTCAGGAGTGTTCATATCCTACAAGAGAGTAAAGAAAAAAGGAGTAAAAAGAGAGAGAGAGAGAAATAAAAGATGATTAGCCATCAACATAAATTATTGAGTGATACTAACAATATAAAAAATTCTCCGGACCATGCCTACTCCCACAGACTTAAATAAAATGCAGCTTATATTTCAATTTTACTGATAGTAGCTGAGGCACAAATTTGTCAGCTTCATTATTAGTTTTAATTCTGCCATATGAATTGACCAGTAATTAACTCTGAAGAAGTAGGAAATGTAACAGCCTCATTTACCAACATGTGGATTTCATCTTCTGAAAAACTTAATCCACTCTGACAGTTTTGCAATGAAAAATAACATGAATAAGAACTCAAATAATGAATTCATAGATGGACCCAAGATAGTATAAGTAGTATCACCAATATTTCAAATCACTTTTCCTAAACTAGAAGAGAACTAAGAGGCTTGTGTGAAATAAGAACCATATGCTTGTTGAGTTATATTTCATGAGGTAAAAACTATTGTGCTTTCATTGTGACACCAATATATGTGTCTTTCACGTTGTTTTACTTTGCATAGGTGATATCAGAGAAATCTTCTCTTTATACAGATTTTCTGAGTTACCTGGCCATATAATTTAGGATGTGTGCAGAGCTCAGCCTGTATCGTTTGAATGTCATGGCCAAATTGTTGACATCTTGAAATGTTTTATCACTTCAGCAGATCACTTTCAATAATACAGTTCCTGCTGGATGACCCTTACAAAGACATTACTGTCAGACTGAAACATGAATGTATATAATCCCATAGGTTTCTGAGAAAACTAGTAATTTACTTGTGAAGCTGGGCAGTCTTCCTAAAACTGAGAGACAGATCCTAAATACTGGAAATGCAGAGAAAATGACAAGATTTTTGTCCAGACTCATTGCTTTGTTCACCAGTGGAAAAATTTTGTTACTCTAATGTCGTTTATTAGCTTCAAGTTTGCCTCCACAACAGGAAGTGAGGATGCAGTTGCCCCCTTTATGAAACATTAAAGCATTATTTAGCTTTGTCTAAAATTCTGCCTGGTTTTGGAGACTCATCTTCCATGGTCTGTAATTAAATAAAAAGTTTTTGTGGCAATGTATTCTAGTTACACCATGGTACATTTATATACCATTGTTTTACATATTATTTATAACGTACTCTGGTAATCACTTTGAATTCTTCATTTGCCTCTGCTCTCCTCCCAATGGTTAAAAATAAGCAGTTTGTATACATCTCAAGACAGCTGCTGGACTTAGGAACACCAGGGCTACTGCAATAGTCACATCTTTTTTATTCCAAGCAGATACTATATGCAGAGTGAAAGGAAAACAGAGTAGATTACTGGAAGACATAAAAAATACCTATTATACCCAGTACCTCTACCAGTATAAAAAAGAATACCCTCCCTTAGATTTGCAGTTGCTAACAACTGGCAAAACTGATGAGAATTCCTCCCTCTTGAACAATTTCTTTGTAGCATGATTTTAGATATTCAAATTGCTTGATTTTAAAGCAACCGTTTAAAATATCACTTATATGGTTTTTTTAATACCACTTGCAGCCCACAGACCTGGGTGATCCCAGCAGGACTGAAGCAAGATTCCTAAAAGCCAAAGGGATCCTGGGCAGGGGGACCTGTACCAGTGACTCAGCATAGGATACCTTGGTTAAGCTTCCTGTGTTCAAGTTTACCCAGGTGGAAGAGCAAGAGCAGAACAAGAAAAAGGAAGAGGACCTCCACTAATTTTTGTTTTGGAACTGAGCATTCAGCCTGCATATTATAAATACTTGATTTTATTTTTTAAATGTATTTTGACTCCGAGTAGAGCTAAATACAATCTATTTTAGTTGTTTCATTTGTGAATGAACTTTATTTTAAATTTGCCATAACTACTTCTTCCATCTCCCCCCATCATCTTTATTTCAGTCAGAAGAATTTGGAAGAAAAGTGTGCATACATGGCAATCAGAGGAAAAATACTGCAGCTTCAATATCTTGGAAGCTGAGATGTTCCTTTAAGTTACTTAAGGAATTGTGGCAGAATTTACATGACAAACAGGATCTGATCTTTCAAAGTCAAGATAAAAATATACATTATATAAAAACAGTATCTTAAAATAGGTCTTGTATAAAAGACTGTAATTACCGGCCTAGGACAATATACTTGAGGATGCAATGTAGGCTAGGCTAAGACTTATTAAAATTTGATATGGGCGATTCATGCTCAGAATTCCCATTCCATGCACATTTCAGATATGTAAACTGTGTCCTTTGTATCAATGGGAAATATCAATCAAAACAGTAAATTATAAAACCCCCCAGAGATATGATGGTCCATCTGCGTATACTATATTCTTTAATTGCAAGTAGTATTTGAGAAAGACATTATTCCTGTATAATTTCTATTTAGCATTTATGCTCTAACATTGCCTAGAAGGCATAATCCAGATTATAGACTGATGTAAAACACTGATAACCGTGTTTGGAAAAAAAAAAAAAAGGTGTGGAAAATCCCAAAGCTAAATACTTTTTAAGGTAAATGAAATGCAAAGAAAGCTCTCAAAAGACCCACTTAAGTAAGCAGTCTCCTTAAAAATGTTCAATGTTCACTACATTTTACTGTATCAGATCAAGATTTTCATCCGGTTATTCCCAGGAAACACACCATTCCTCCTGTTCACATTCTCACAAAATGACAGATCCCTCTCCCAACATTGCATGTCTAGTAAAGTGCATTTACACTGCTTGTAAAGAAACAAATCCTAGTACCATAGGTACTCCAGAAGAATTTTGAACAGAGCTCATTCACCAGGAGATTGAGGATCTGAGTGCTATGGCTTTTCCTTCCCTAGGAGAACTTCCCCTCTTTCTCAGTTATAACATTTACTCATATTTTGAGTATTTTCCCAATAACATTTAATTTTTTTTTTCTACTGAGGTCTTGCACTAACATTAAGAAGTCAAATTAAGTAGAATTAACATATAAAAATTCTATAACTTAAACCTGTCCTAGAACTTTCTTTCACTCAAGGTTTTCTTTCGTTTGAAATTCCCTTGACGTCTGATAGGAAACTCAGAGGGACACCCGATACTGCAGAAAAAAGAATTTTACTGAAACATTAAAACTGCCACAGTTGCAGTTCAGAATATGTGATTTCTGCTTACTTTGTTACAGATAAAGTCAAACATTTTTATATGAAAGAAAGATTATATGAAAATCTATGCTCTCAGTTTGCAGTACATCGATAACTCTGTAACCTTACACAGTGAAGGCCATGCAGTAATGTGGCTGTGCTCAGCTTGCTGTTCAAACATTTTTTTAAACATCTGCTTCTCTGTGCGGGAGTTAAAAATTATTATAAGCTTACAGCAAACAGGTATAGTATGTTAGGTATAATCAGCCAAGATACACAGCTTGAGTTCAATAGACCTTAGAGACAGCCACAAGAAAGATAAAAAAACCCCAGCTTTTCTGTTTTGGAAGCAATGGACTACATTATTTACATCTTCAAATGCTTACAGATATCCTTACTGAGTGGTGCCATGGATAACAGCAGATAGAGACAAAGGCCTGAATAACAAATGACAACTTGAATTACATAGTTGGCTCTACCTTTTTTTTCATCAAAACTTATATTTTCTACAATAAAATTTGCAACACTGGACAACCAAACTCCCACAACTGTCACTATCTCTGCAACCAAAATCTCATTTTGGTCCTTTTATATATATGAAAGATGAAAGATTATCTTTTTGAGACAAAAAAAAAAAAAAAAAAGGGGAAAAAATCAGAATCATGAACTCTAGGGAATGTACTCAGTGTCTCTTTCCACAAGTTAGTTGAAATTGTTTTCTATGCTGAAACAAAGTGACTCTTGGAAGCCACCTATCAGGTCCTCCAGGAAGTACCAGTTGTGTCTGTATATCGGTAAATAAAATAGTCAGAGAACGAATTTAAGCATCAGACCTCTGTTTGTCCCTATGTCTGGCTTCCTTATATTATTTCTGTAGAGTATTTGTCTGTGTACTTGTGAATCAAGGGATTCAAAGACTGGGAATATGCATGGTAAGGAAGGGCTGAATAAACTTTAAAACCCATAGTCTTGGTCTGAAAATACTGTGTAAACTTTTCATAGAGTCCCAAATGCTTAACCCAGGAAAAACCACACGAGTTGATGTTTTCCAAATGAGTGTTGCAACCTCGCTGGCCTCTACCTACATGAGACCTCACAACAATATATACAGTACTGTGTGCTGGCAGATTAAAAGCAGTGGTTAACAGTTTGAGGGATTGCAAGGAACAACTGAAAAATTTAAAAGATTTGTAAGGAAAGATAATGCATTTCAAAAAATGCACTTCTGTATACTTGCTTATTTTTATCGTTGTATCAGATTGACATCAGTATGAAAGGATATAATGATTCTGAATCATAATCTTAGCTACTGGTAAGAGCCCTGAAATCCAAGGCATACTTTCACCAGTGATTGCATTGATATATTAACCTAAAATAAATTTTATCATTGCCAGGTATTTGAAGAATATTAAATACTAAAACATTTCCCATATATGAATAAATTGTAATGTCAAGCTGTGTGACAAAAAGAACACCTCGACATTAAAAAAGTTTGAAGTGCTTTGTATTTTAATGTTTCAAACATTTCCTACCAGTATTACTTTTTTGTGATGTTTGTCTGCAATGTAACTTTCCTGCATAAGAATGAGAATCTAAGAGAATTTTGTGGCTCCATTTCTAGTTCACTTTCTACTCCAGTCCCAAATATTGTCTGAATACTTTACGGGTTGGAGAAAAAGCAGAAAACATCTCAACTTCTAGACTTGTATCTTGTCTTTCCTCCATTGTAACAGTAAATATTTTGAGCTTTGGGTATTGGAATGAGCATCAAATTGAGACAAATTCAGAGACAGTCTGCCAGTAGCCCTTGTGGAAGCAAATTGCATCATGGATCATGTATCTGGCTGCTCTGGCTGCTGCAGATGTGTGTCTTGGGATATCCCCAAAGTAGGATCCAGTCTGTTGCTGGCATGTTACAGATGGGATACTCAGTGGTAATTCTTCAGTACAGGAATTCCCAAAGGGCACTCACCAGACCCTGTTTTAAAGTGCTTTGTTGTAGGCAAGACCAGAACTTTTTGTGAGTTAAAAGACAAAAGTGATTGCCTTGACAGGTTGTAGATAACAAGAACAAAAGACTTCTCACCCCTGTTCCTCCCAGAACCTTAGAAAGCAAAATTCAGGACTTTTCCCTTGGATTGAAAAAGGGAAGATGAAAAGCTTTTCACATGACTGCCCAAGCTGAGATCTCTTTTCCAGTATGTGCAGTCACAGAGGGAATGTGTGGGCCCTTTATTTGTTCTTTTGTACAGAGCTTTTCATGATACAATCCCATCTTTGAAGAAGGTGATAAGAAAATGTACCGATATAACAAAACCAATTAAAAAGAAAAATGCATATATGATTTTAATATATATTATTGTTCTCAAGTCAGCAACTTTTCATGCAGAAAAATTTATCAGTTTTAAAGAAAAAGATTGAGTGGAAAGGATCACAAATTGATTTTACATGGTTGCAAGAACAAAAGCTACTGGGTGGCTGGCTTTTTTATTTTTTTAAGCATACTGTGAATCAGGCAAGATCTAAAAATAAGAAAGATCTAGCTAAATGCAAAACACATACTGTGTTCATGAGACAAATCTCAAAATGAAATACAATAAAATTATCAGCCAGTAATGAAATAAAGAAAAGAAATATAGATCTGTGCCTGCTGTTCAGAATGTGAGAAATTAAATCATGACTGGGCTAAGTCAAAAAATATATCAAATTCCTCCACTGGAGGAACTGTATAAACAGTTAAAGAAATGTCATGCGCAGTGTTCGACTATACATTTTTCCAGCTGAAAGTAGCATAGCACATATTTACTGTGATGCTGTAATAGTGAGTGCAATTCATGAACTAGCTCGGTTTTTCTGATGTTGGATATGACTAGAATACAGTTTTGGCTTGCAAGTGAAAGATTAATACAATTAGAGGCCTTCAAGTGGTTCAAAATTCACTCGAACAATCCTATTAACACTGAGTTCACCTTTGATATGAAAGGACCAAGTCTAGAACATATTTATGGTAATAACACATTATTACAAACACGCCAGCAATTTTTTTTAAAAAGCATCATTTAGGAACCAAGGTTCACCTGTGTTTTTGTTGAGCTCTAGCTTTTTTTTTTTCATCAAAGACCTGATGAGGTGACAAACATCCATAACTGCGACCAAGAGGGGGTTTTGCTCCCTGAGAAAATCTGGGACTGGAATTCTACCAATCCTTCTCTGAAGGATTATATGGGGAAGTGTCACAGTTGCAGTTATTTGGGGGGTTTATTTCTTCTGTTTATATCAAGAGTACAACCAGATAGGTGGAACTTCAGGTAACATTGCCTGATGAGAGCAGGAAAGGAATTGCATGCAGCCTGTTCTGTTTCCTGCACAACGTAACAAAAACCTGTGGCAATGACAAATAAATTCAATCAACCAAATAACATTTGACTTCAGAGTCTCAAAACCAGTTTCTGTAAAGTAAAATGTTGGTTTTATGTCCCTCTCTGTCTGCAGTGTGTAAAGCAAAATGATTAAAACAGCAATGGGTTTCATACCCCACCTGCACCCCACTATTTCCTGGCCAGTATCACTAAGCTTTATCCACCCAGTTCCTTGCTTCCCTGCCTTTGTGAGTCTGGCTGCAAACTGCTGCAGCCTTTCCCTTGCTCCCAGTGTCTGCCAATGTGTTTTAAACCCACTCACTCTCACTTCTGCCAACCTCAGCATCTGTAAGATTTTAGAATTTGTTTTGTTTCTAAATTCAGGGATGATGAGGCTGCAGGCCACTAGCTTGTTTGGACACAGGTTATTTTGCTTCTGTCTCCTCTATTCTCCAGTGCCACTTGAGGATAAATAGCAGCTCTTCTTTGTTCTTTGAAGGACCTGGTATTTGCAGTGGTTTTGTTTCCTGTTGTTTTTCACTAAGAGCTTCCTCTGATTTAGCTCCCTGCATTCAGGCTGGATAATAGCAAGGCAGACTGAAGTCTGCATATTTGTAGTAAACAAAGCAGATATCATCTTTATTCTGCATGATATATAACAAAGCAAAAAACTAATAAATGCCTAATTGCTCTATGTATTTCTAACCTTTGACATGAGTTACTCATATTTTTAACCAAACAGGAGGAAAAACAGTAAGTGGAGTTTCATTTTGAAAAAAAGCCTTCATTTAATTTGTATAGATATTTGTTTTTCTGGTGTGTTCATGTTCTTTTAAAAGCACGTTTTCTATATCATTCACTAAGCAAATAAAATAAAGACTGTTGACCCCACAATATTCTGCAGATGAAAGAAAGAAATGAAATCACACCTCCTCAGTTTTTTGTAATTCAATTCTTCCCCTGAGAAAGGACCTAGGTACTCAGCTATTAATGTTACACATAAATGAAAGAAGGTTTTCATTACCGTCCACAACAGCATCCATAGAATTGTGTATATTGTTTTCCTTTTAGAAATTTTGTTGGTATTTTTTTTTAGTGATTAAATATTACATTTTCTCCACAATCCACAGGAGGAAACTAAGGAATCTGAGGAGGAATTAGAAAATAGAAAAATAAAATAAAGTAATTTACTAGTTACTCCTGACTAACAAAGAGGAGATCATGGCTCTGATTACTGTAACTATTCTTCCGGATAAGCAAACAATAGAATTATCAATAAAAAGATCAGATGAAAATGTGCTAAAAACTTAGCTGAGAAAGAGCATCCAAATCAGAAAGAGCCTTGACATTAATTGTAATAGAAACAAGTCCAAAGTTGGTAAATTCCTATTGTGCCTTTCTTACAAGCTTCATCTGAAACTACCTTCAGGACTGATCTAACACAACACAAAGATGAAATGGCAGGGCTTTAAAGCAGAGACCAAACCTTAGAACACCATCATGATTTTCTGTTCTAGCTGTCAAATCTTGGTGCTGAGAGACACTGTAGAAAAATTACATGTATTTTTACATGTAAAAAAAATCTACATGCTACTTTTGTCTGTTAGAACACGAAACAAGATATTGAATGATGAGTTTTCTTGGGTTGTAGAGTTTGTAATTGGGTTACACAGAAATAATGTGACAAATTGTAACAGCTAAATAATCATCAAGAAGACAGATGGACAAGGGGTGCATCAAGAGTGTGGTGAGATTATAATCAACCACAACTAGGATTTTTGAAGTTGACTGAATTGGAGTAACAAGGCACCTTGTGACACCTGATTGCCCAAAGATGGACTGGACAGCCAACCCAGGAAAGTGCTGGTCAGGAGTTTTCCGTGTTTGTATTTCTCATCTAGATCCCGGACCTGTTATTTCACTTTAAAATTTGCCTTGGCAGACAGACTCTGTCTGTCCTTTTTTCAGGTTAACTGTATTATACCTAAACTCCTAGCAGATAATGAGGAAGTCAGTTGCCACAGGAATGGGAAAAAAATGCTAAAGACCAGTCTTTATACCCCTAACTATACATTGCTGCAACTTGAGAGATTTGGGGGTGTTCCTTTTCATTTGTTTAAGACAAAATATGAATTCAGAGTTGGTGAAGATATATGACTCAATGCCAGATGAATATCTGACTTACTTTCCATCTATGGGAAACCATAGACACTCCTGTCCCCATATCAGATCCTCTCATTCTCAGCATGCCAAGGCCCAGCTGGTAAGATGACAAGGAAGGTAGCAAAAAAGACAAAACCTGCCCTAAAAGTTTTCAGGAAGACCTTATGAAATTCAGAAATAGTTGTGAAAGGAAGTAGTAAATTTTGGGTAGATAGATTTATGCTTGCTCTTGTGATGCTTTAATGACTAGGTGAGTGGTGTGTCTTCTGTCCCAGAGTGGACGTTTGGCCTTCCATCTTTTAGAAATAAAAAGAAACAAAAACAAAAGGCAGCTTATATGGGAAGTCCTTCTTAAAGAAAAAAAAAAGAAGAATTAAAAGAAAGAGAAGTAACTTTTAAAGCTATTTTTTATTTGGGAAAACAGAACATAAGATCCCCAAAACTGACCTCTAGTTTTTGAAGGTGCCTGGTTTCTTATTACATTATTCTGCTCACTGTATTAATAAATTTGTCTTCTCTGATGAACATAGAGGACATGAACTCAGAAAAGATGCTGAAAAGTAATTGCTTGCAAATATATTGCCTGCATTGAAGGGCACAGATATAACAGCTGCTTCCCTCACTCTCGGTTTGTGCAGTCTCACAGTGAGCTGACTACAGGACATGAGGTAAATGTAGGATATAAACTGCAACTCCTTTTAGTGAAATACAGGGGACTACCATCTGGTATGAAATATCAGCTGGTAAGGGAGATCAGCTGCTGGTGAAGAATGGTCACCCAAGATCTAACCACCGCTGACCTCACTTAGTGGCTCAACAGCTACAAATACGAAGTACTAGTCAACCTACTACAGTAAACTCTTTAACAACAGTAGGATTTATGTCTAAAAACAAAGCATCAGTTTCTTAGCTTTTCTGAAGTATGTTTTACTATCCATATAATTTTACATTGGAGGAATTAAGTTTGAAAAAATACCAGTATCTTCAAATACATATTCTGAAACTCTGTTAGGATACATCCAGTTGATAACAGCCACTAATAGACACTGTCCCCATTTTCTACTGTCTACAGTTAAGATGGAAGGGTCTGTTATGAGACAAAAGCTGGAAGACTGAGACCCAAGGTTAACATGATCCATAGATGCATTGAACTTGCAATTTTATTTGTCATGATACTGTAAATCAGCACTTCCCAATCACACTTTGCTCGTGTGACTTAGAGCAGGAACAGTAGCAGCCCCTCTGGGCTCTGTGATGAGCTGCCTGCTTGGGCAGGAGGAGATGCAGCTCCTGGCTCATCTCCTCACAGGATTTATTTTGAGTAGCTCTCTAGGATTCCTCTTGAATCCTCTGGATACCTTACTGTCTCCACTTACCAGTGTTTCCAGTGTAATATATTTTAATTTCCTGTGACACTTGAAAGTTAGTTTTTGCTTTTGCAAACAATTAATGATGCTTTGTCACCAGGATAAACTGATACATTGTAAGTGGCTGTAACTGGGTTTCCAGGTAAAGATGGATGTAAACATGACTTTATTTTCTAATGGAGGATGTCAGGGAAGACAGCAACACCAGTTTGACATATGGGGAGGATTATAACAACCATTTGAATTAAGATCAAGCTTGGAAAGGGGTGATCTTTTCAAGGGTTTATTTTCATTTTCTTTGGATGCTGGTAGGTTGAAATTGGCAAGTTGAGCACATATTGGTCAGAAAATCTTTGCCAACCAGTCTTTCTGCTGATCTTAAAATGTACACATAACCTTTCTGCCACGTGTCAGCAGCAACAAAGGCCACAGTTAATTAGTGAGAGGTCACTCCTAAAGACTGAGGAATGCTGCCAGCTTTCTTGCATGATTCAATAAAAACCTCTTCTCACCTGCCAATATGGAGATGCTGTAATAACATTTTTTTAGCAGTCAGGTGAACAAAATCTGTACAGACACAAACAGTATATTTGATAAGAAAAATAGGCCTCAGGAGAACATCTACTCCAGACCTGTGCACTGAAACAGTGCATATCTCCACAGAGGTTGTAATTAGCATTTTTGGGGGGAACTTTCTTTGGCAGAAGCCATTAATTCCATCTGTATGTCCAGTAAGTGGTCACGCATGCCTTGCTGTCCACAGCAGAACTTCCATTAAATCCTTAGAAGACATGAGCTGGAAGGACCTTTTGTTTCTTGTGAGAGACTTGCCTCTTTTAGCCCATAGGGGTTTTAGGTTTCCAGTTAAATTTATTCAGCTTTGCCACCACGCAGTAAGTGGCTGTTTGAGGAACGGCCTGACAGGCCAGAGTACTGCAGGAAATGAGGTCAGCCATCAGCAAGGCCCTTGGGCAGAAACTCAGAGTTGGAAAAATTTAAAAAAACTTTATTTTTTTGCATATGCAATAAAAAATTATGTTATCCTCTTTCTTCTTCTGTCATCATCCCTCTGCTTTCCAACTCAGTCCTCAAGTTTCAACTGATCAATCGTTTCTTTGCAGCCAGTTTCCGAGAATGTAGTAATTATTTTGCACAACAAATGGTGGAACATTGAACTGTGTGAAGTGGGCTGTCAACAAGGTACTGCTCTGAAACACTAAAAATGTCAAGGAAAGGTACATACTCAGTAGATATATTTAGAAATTAAATTAATATGATCACCAATGAAAGAAATAATCAAAATCAATATTACAGCCAATTTTTTTGTCAAAGGTTTAAACTTTCCTTATCAAATTGAAAATTTGTGACATTAAAAAGTCACAGATTTCTAACTTCAAATATTTGTAGGATTTAAATTAACAGTGTTTCAGCAGGCATGCCTCCCCAGATATTTCAGAAAACAACAGTAAAGAAGAAGAGGGAAAAGAATGAAATAATTTTAATTTTTAAAAATGAAAAAAGAAAAATTCTGGGATTCCAGTAAGTTTCAAGAATGTGTTGAAAGGAAAAAGAATACAGTCAGCACAATATACAAGTGTTCTTGTGCAGCACGTGTCCTCCATGACTCCTCATGGAACACTGAGAATTTGTAGACATTGATGTTATTAGGGAGAGGGTCAACATCTGCATGAGGCTGCACTTGATCCAGCTGTTATACAAGCTCTGCAACTGCCCACCACCTCCTACTGTGACCTGCACACTGCCTCCAGAAACCAGCTTGCTTTCCTCTGTGCAGCTCTGCCATATCAGGTCCAGTACCCTACTGGGGAATTAAAGTATACGATTTGATGTCTGTGACTATTCGGATTAGGGTGGATATGTAGCCCTGACTGAAAAGCACATACAGCAATGAAGGCAAAAGAAGAGAAAAAGCAGAATAGCTTCTTATTTTCAAGAATAAAATCTAACTCTGCCCAGCTTCGGCAAGCATCCATTTATGTTTCTATTGCAATACCTATTTTAACTTGCTGCTCCAAATAAAAAACACTACATATTGAAAATTTCCATACATCCAATCCACAAAAAGTTGTCTTTTTCAACTTAATTGCAGTATTTTTCCTCATACATCTCTTTCACCAGATATTCCCTTTTCTAAATATCTGAGTTCACTGACTGTAATTTAAATATCTCCAATCCTCATTAATTTGCAGATAGGAAATTAGGCCAGATCTGTATTCCTACTAATGTAAAAAATTGCCTTCAGGAAAATCAAAAGAATTTTAATGACATGTCTTTACGTAAATAAAACAGTCATACAGTTCTTTTTTCCTGTTCTATTTTCATTGTGCTGGTGAAGGAGTGGGAATATACCCTTATAATAAAGCATGATTTATATAATATGCTAATTCATAAGTGGTGGCTCATCATCCGCAATGTGAACTTTGAGAACTCTGCAAAGAGTGCAATGAGGACAGGTTTTTCTCATGGGTTTCCAGCACACTGCACAAAGAAGAGGGTTTCACAAGTGTTTGCAGAGACAATGTGCTGCCTCAGACACAGAGGGCTGGCTTTCTTGCCCATGCAGACAGGAATAGGTCTAATAATTTTATCGAACTCTTTTTAAAGTTCACATTTATGGTTCCAAGACCTATGGATATTTGGTCATAATGTTTTCATAATACCTCTTTTTCTGGTACATATGGAAAAGAAAAAACAAATTTTCATTTTTTTATCGAAAATGAATTCTTTGAACCCAAACTGAATAGAGCAGGTAAGGACAGTTTTGTGTTGAGGGCTCAACAATTTAAGCTCAGTACTCAGCAGGTTACAGAATTACTGAGTAGCCTGATGCCACAGCTCGACATCTGTTTAAAGTGCCGAGGTGTCATTATGAGAGAGTATAAAATGGCAAACAGCATTCAGGCAACTGCATTCTGCCCCTGGTCATGCAACTGAAAGGAACATGTGGAGTGATGCATCCTGCACTAAGCTGTACACCTGGGGGCCAGCTGGATGGCTTTCCATGCTCCACCAGGCGTAGACAGGTTATGCACTGACTGTGGTGGGACCTTGGGCACACACAGAAACTTGGACTGGTGTGACATAATTCTGAGATTTTGCAAGTCTTGCTTAAGCAAGGCAGCCTGGCTCCCTCTGCTTTATTTTCCTTATCTATGAATGAAGATATCAGGGGCTAAGGTAAAGCAGTGTTGTAGTCTAGCTTAATTAATATTTGAACTTGTCTCCACAGTAAATAATTTGGGTAAAACTCATGTTCTCCTCTGCAGAACTATTCTTCATTGGAGAAATTCCCTCAGTCTCCTACCCTGCAATTCAATGACTCAGCTCATGAGGTAAAGAGGAGTTTCTGAGGATTAGGCATGCTGCCTTCCCCATGCTGCACACAGCTCTTTACATACAGATTTTAATCTTAGACAATTTTTTTTTCTATTGAGCTTTTGAATATCTTTACTACTGTAATAAGAATTATTGTTTCTGTGGTGAAATACAGTAATACTTGGTTCAACTTCCATTCTTAATTTGTTTTAAAAGAATTTTGAATTCTTTCCTGTTTAACTGCAACTATAATAATGAGAACATTTTCATCTTCACATTAGCCTTCATCTTCACATTATCAGTAGAAAGAAAAGTTTTATGGTTGTATGCAATATCCTGGAAAGAAATTTGACCGAGGAGTTATGATCAAGACAGAAAAACATCATAATACTATGTTTTCTGTGTCTGTATCTTGCTAGAAAATTAATATACCATGGTTGAAGTTGTTACAGAATCTGTGTGTGACCTCTCAAGACATAGTGATTATAAAGAGCTGCTGACTGGAAAATTTCCATCTTCGTATTGCTCCTTCAATTTAATTCCTAGTAAAAAGTTAAATAATTTACACAACTCAAAATTACAGGGTTTTTTAGCTTTCTTTTCAATAAGTATCATGTCAAGAAAGTTGATTGCTTCTCATCCTTCCATATTAATCAAATTTCAGTGATCTTCAGGATGCTAAGATTTCATTTTCTTTGACTGGTGGATTCTAATTATCAAGAGGTTCATCACTGCAAATTATGCACATGCAAGCAAAACAAAACTGATGAAAACTATTAATGATTGAAGATATCTATTCCAAAACAGATGTTTGAAAAACCATCAGCTTCATTCCCTGCCCCTTGTAATGCTGTCCATAGCTTTTATAGCCAGCATCTGACATGTTGGCTTTCTGTATCATGCTTGTCTAGCATATCCTTGCTCTGGACAAAGCACGAGATTTTGGCTTTGCTGAGACAAAATAAGTAGGTAACCAAACAAAATGCTTCAGCAGACTCTAAAAATTTTTACTGTCCACACAAATCTGTCTTGTTTTGCTATAAAGAGGCCATTGCATCAGACAAGATTCACTATCACAGTATTAAAATGATGAGATAATCTCTACATTTTACAAGTATTACTAAGTGTGTCTAAATGTCATGGGAAGCCTCGAATTTTGGGAGCATGTTTTTTCACTTTTCTTGCTTCTGTTTACTCTCTGCTCCAAAGCTAAGATCTTAGAAGTTAAAATGTTTCCCAGAGCAGCCAATACTTGCAGTCACTTTGAAATGAGCAGAAAAATCCCTAAAATTCTCTTGTGTCAGTGAGTGTTATGCTGTCATTCCCAAGTGTGATGAGAAAAATCCTGCTATATATGCATATACTTTTAATATTCCGTCAGCTTAACTTTTGTCCCTCATGCTCAACTTTAGATTCCAAGGTGATTCTACAAAGATGCTAGTTTGTCAAAATTTAGTTCAGATGTTGCCTTACAGTTTCTGACTGATGATAAACAGACAAATCCTCTTCCTTCATGTGATTCATGCACATAAACATAGACAGACAAGTGCGTGAGATTAAACTTTTAAAACCATTTCCCACCTAAACTAACATAAAATTTGGAAAAATTACATCCCTAAGGAATGTGGCACAGTTATAAGCAAATGAGAGGAAAACAGTTGCATTGTACCAGCAGAAATAGGTATCTCAACTTTAGCCTGCAACAGTTCTTTTGCTTGCCACTTCAGAGATGTCAGACAGAGTAAAGCAACAAGCAATTATATCTTAATTTAGGAACTGCAAACGTGTAAGGATTATAAAGTTCTGCTTACCATATTATGAAAAGCATCCTTTCCCCTCTAGATCTGTATTGCATTCAATGCTCTTGGGGAGTGTCAGGCAATTTGAAAGTCCCAAATGTGTTAGGCATGAAGTAGGTGCTGCAGTGCTCAACTTCAGCAAGATGGCAATGCTTCCAGGCAGAAAGAACAGCAGAATTTTTAGCATTTACGCATATTGATAAATTAAAACTTAGGCACTACAGCATACCCAAGTGCGTTAATCAAAAGATGGAATTTCTAATAATTCTGTTAGCATGGAGTATTTTTCTTAACAGCCCTATGTATCTTAATATTTGCTTAAACCACTCTCATTTATCTTTTTAAAACTGACATGTTACGTAATACGTTCCTGTTTCAGGAAGAGTTTGGTAACACAAAATTGCATTTGGTAACACAAAAATCTGCTTAAGGCAGAAATCTGAAAACTACAGACAGGTAGAAAATTCCCCCTACACCCCCTGCTCCTTTAAACAGAACTAAGATATTGAAGTCCATTATCCACAAAGAGGCCACATACTGATCCTCCATAGAGATTTTCAGAGTATGTGTCTGACCTGATGAGGGGGCAGTGGTCAGACACCATCAAAGCAGTGTGTGTAAGGGGCAACATAGACAAAGCAGACTTGATGGGACAGTGTTTGCACATTCTGAATAATACAAGGCTGCCTGTGCTTCACATACATATGTGTAGGTTGAGAAGCATTATCAGGGAGACTCTGTCAACAGCTGAAGAACTTGTCCACTGCAGTTCACGATGCTCTTTTTGATTTCCTGTTTAGACGGGTCGGATTAGAAGCCTATTCTTTCCCCAGAAAGGGTATTCCAAATAAAACCAAAACTCATTAGGCTACTAAAGTAATTTTGTGAAATGCAGAAAGACTGGTGATGTTACAAGCTACATGATCTATCTCAGAGGCCAGGAAGAGTTTTCTACCCTGATTACACCCTGCAATCATAGAATCAAAAAGTTTGGAAAATACATTTAAGATTATCAATCCAATTGTCAACCTAGAGCCACACCATATTCACCATCAAACCATCTTCCCTTTCATACAAGACCTTCAAGATTAAAACCAGAAGAAAAAGGCTCAGAGAAAAAATTTCTTTCCTGTGTCTAAATGCATAATTCAAGACCAAAAAAAATTCAAGACCAAAAAAAAAAATCAGAGAGCTTCTTCCATGATTGCACATGAAAGTCAAACTCAGTATATGGAAAAAAAGAATTTGTCTGAGACAAACCAAGGTGCCATTATGAACAATCACCTTTATGTCATCTCACTGGAAAGTATCATGTGAGAAAAGTTTTTTTTTACTGAACTGTAAAATGATATGTGCACTCACTGTTACTCTTCATTGTGGAAAATTATGTGTATTTTCGCCTAATAACTTTTGCAATCCAGCTGCAAACCTCTGAAATGCTTATTCTGAAAGTGTTGGACAGAGGCCTCCTTTATCAAGAAATATGAAATTAAGGAGTACATTTCTTAGAGACAAGTTTTGCAGAAATTTGAGGACAGAGTGTGGAACCTACAATTTGCATGAGGTGTAAACCCAAGTATTTTATGTTAAATCTTGACATGAATGTAAAGAAATAGCCACAGGATGGCAGCAGAATACATAACAAAAGGAAGAGACTGGGGCCCCTTTTCATGACCAAACAAGAGAATTTGAGGGAGAGGCAGGGTGTTACCTTCAACTGGTTCATCTTTGGTTTCCTAGTTTGGAAGCAGGAGCTGCACTGAGAGGAAAGCTGTAGCCATAAATTTAAGAAAATACATTGCTTGATGTAGTAGTACACCAAAGATGCAGTTGTAGTTTATCAAGGACTGATAGATAACACAAACTGGAGTGTTTGCAAGCAAGGAGTAGTATCTCCTGAATGCTTTGTTATACATCTGATTGTAAAGGAGTACTCTAATTAATCAAATGTTGTGAAATGTTGTGTAGCCCAGTTGTGAAAAACATCAAGAACTTCACCTCATTGCTCCCAAATCCTTATTGGTCTATCAAACAACAAATTCACATTATCTGCTTTTGCATAAATAGGATTACATGGTTTACTATTGCATACACAGACTGCTGAAAAAATGACACAGAAAAAGATTGATTTATCAATTAAGGGACAGCAGAAACTCTCAGATTTGTGGTCTCTTCTGGATGGATATGTGGGAGGAAATGCTACCATAAATGGATAGACCTGATTCCATCTTTATTCTATCTTTTCTGTTTTCTTCTTTTTTTCTCTCCATGTTCAGCCTATGTTCTCTTTATGCCTTAACTTGATTCCGTGTCCAGCTCCTACTATCTTGTTTCCTCTGGACCCTTAGTCAGTGTGTTTAATTGCTTCAGTCTTTCACTTCTGCAGGCCCATCCTCCTAAGTAATAAGGAACTTCAATTGCATCATTCATATATTTTGTCCTCATAACAAGAAGTATCAATTTATCAACAGACCTTTGTGCATTACTGCTGGTTTCTGATAGTTTCAGTGACATGTGAGGTATCTGAGGTGCTTTTGCTCTCTCTCCTTGTCAGTGTTCTCACCTTGTTCCCTCTGTAACTCCCTCACCACAAGCTCGTCTGATCTTTCTGGTGAGCCAGAAGATTTTCCCCAGTGACTTCAGCCACACAGAGTGGCACAGGGGCTCTTTTCCTCCCTCTTCATATTGTCAAGATCTGAGCAACTCTCCCATTTAATAATCTTGCCTGATATCACCTGCCACAGGAAATCACAGCACCACTTCATGTTATTCACCAGTCTTGTTTGCAGTTGCCCTCAGCTTCTGCACAAATGTTACATTTTCAATTATTGTGAACTTGCACTTCCTAAGACAACCTTGGGAATGACAATTCCAAAAGGTCAGAAAGAGAGAATTTTTTACACACTGTGCAAGCAACATGTCAAAGTCTTTCCCATGGGATGCTTTGAGGCAAAAATCTTACATGGATTAAATATGCAACTGTCCAAATTCATGGAATAAATCTATGAAGACTATGAAATGCAAAAGCATCATCTGAAATGCAAGTCTCTGGAGAAAAGGAGACAGTCTGGAGAAGGATCACTGCAGGTGACCCTGCTCTTAAAATTTACAAAGTTCTTAATATCCAGTGTCAGAGAAAGGTGGACCTTTGATTTTAACTCTTCATGGACATATTTCTTTATTTTTTTACAGTCATATGAAATATTTGGTTTGCTCTTCCTTGGAAACCCAGCTTTTGAAAGTTCTGTGTTTGGTTGGTTGGGGTTTTTTTAGTGCAAGTAGTGGTGATTGAAAAAAAAAAAACAACTATAAAAGTATTCTGAGACCTAGAGGCCACAAAATATGAATTTAGTGGGTTTTGTCTCACCAGGTTTTTTTAAGGCTCATAATTGACTCTGATGTTTTGCTGTGATAATCAATGGTGTTGGACAATGGCTTAGTGAGCAAGCAGGAAGAATTAAAATGGGTCTACCTAACTAAAAATAATTTTCTGTGTTTAAAAATATATGAATCAACCCACCAACTTAAATCTCTCTTATTTGTAAAAGTAACATGCACCCCCAATTTTCTCTCATACACATTTTGCTTGCTTGTGCACACTCACACGATTTAAAGGTATCACCTCTAAAGGTATTGTCTATTTCACTAGTTTTAAACTTATTCCATATCAAAATATATCCTAAGGATTATCTCTGAAGAAGGGATTTCAGACAAAGAAAGTTGTTTTTAGGGAGCAGGGATCTGTAGTTAAATAATTGGAAATGAGAATCTAAAAAGCAATTATTAACAGAATACTTATACTTTCTGTACTGAATATATATTACAGCATGTCTAAGGTGCTGTTCCCAAGAGTGCTGTGTTGAGCCAGTTCAGTCCCACCCAGGTTCACAGTGGGACGTGGGAGAGAACTGGAAGGGTAAAAGTGAGGAAGCTCTTGAGTTGAGATAAAGGCAGTTTAGTAGGTAAAGCAAAAGCCCCACACAGAAGCAAAGCAGAACAAGGAGTTTATTCTCCGTTTCCCATTGCCAGGCTGGTGTTCAGCCACATGCAGGAAAGCAGGGCCTGATATGGTAATGGTGACTTGGGAAGACAGGTGACATAACTTTGAAATTCTACCTTCCCTTCTGCCTCCTTCCCCAGCTTCTGTCCTGAGCACAGTGTCATGTAATATGGGATATTCCTTGGGTCAGCTGGGGTCAGCTGTCCCAGCTGTGTTCCCTCCCAAATCTTGTGCACTGCAGCCTGCTCACTGATGGAACAGAGTGAGAACCAGAGAAAGATCTTGGCACTGTGCAAGCACTGCTCAGCAACAGCTAAAACAGCCCTATGTTATCAACACAGGTTTGGTCACAAATCCAAAACATAGAGCCTCATGAACTACTGTGAAGAAATTTAACCTCAATTTAACAGCCAAACCCAGTACAGAGGGACACTACTCTTCTGAAGAGTGGTGGGGTTTTTTTTGTCAGTTTTGTTCTTTGGAGACAATTTTCAGTAGTATGATTTTCTTTTCCTGGGCTGGAGCCATAGTAGAGATGGTTTTCTCTCTTTCCATCCCTCCTTTCCCCCCAGTAAGTACATGGGCATTTCAGAAGTTTTATTGATGTTCTTCAGCAGTTTCAATGAAGTGAAAGCACCATGAATTCAAATGCTTATTGGGCCTGTTAAATTGCATTGCAAGGCTCCCAAAACATTTTATAAAGTCTGCATCTTGTAGAGATGATTTATTGATGTAGCATATCTAATCCAATATCTAAGAACGCACCTAAGGTAAAAAAAAACCCAGGTTGAGATCTATGTTGCTATATATACAAAATGTTATATATATAAGAGACATTTTGCTGCCTGTTAGAGCAGTCAATTAATTTCTCCATGAAAGACAAGTTGGCAACATCAATACATGCAAGCAACACGCACATAGATTTCCATTAGAAAAATAAGTTAGTTATTAAGTTCAACTACAGGCTTATGAATACAGCGGATATTGTCTCAATACCTAAATATTTTCCTTTAATAAGGGACATTTTAGTTAAGAGGAAAATTTTGAGTGTATCTAATACCGAAGAGTTCAGCTTGCTAATGCTTATAGTTTTCAAATGGTCTGTTCATATGTCTAAGTAGATAATTAATAAAAGATGAATAGCACAATATCAAAAGACATCTGTTTTAGCTGGAGAAATATAATGAAAGCAATTTAGTAAGTTTCAGAACAAACCCCACAAATATTTTTTCAGTTCAAAAGACCCAACTGAATCTTCAATAAGAATCTTCTTAACTCACTGCAGGGTTTGCACATATGGTACTTTCTACCCACAAACTTCTTAAAATGCTCCTTAGGAACATGGATTGTACTACATGTGTATTTTTAAATGTCGTCAATAAAAATAGGATAAACAACTCATCAGTCAGCCAGAACAGTGAACAAAAGGGTCTTTAGTTCATGAAATGATCTAATCTCTAAGTGCTCTATCTGGCAAGGGCATGTAGGACTCTATCTTTGGTTGTGGAAACAGAGTCAAGAAAAGGTGAGTAATAACAGGGGTTACTACGATCATGCTACTGCAAATTAGTAATGGGCAACTTTGACAAAGGGCCCATTCCAGTTTCTTTGAAACTTAGTGAAATAAAAATACTTTGTTTACTCTTATAATGGTCTGGATCAAGCCTAGTGTTTAAAGAGAGATCCATTTATTTGGGATTTTTTATTAAAAGTCTCTGATTTTTTATCTTTCCAGCACTAGAAAATCTTTGCAGCAACATGTCTGTACAAAATAACCCACCAGTTATTTTGTAACTTTTGTCTCCAAGTCAGTTCAGTAAACTGAAAAGGAGAGGGAAGGTTCAAACAAATTTAATTTAAGTAGTACTTGAGGACATATTAATTAGCTTAAAATATTTGTGTAAAGCTATAAGACACAGTATGCTATAAAGAGTTTGTCTTAGGAATTACTGTTCATCCTGAACTGTAACAAACCCTCCCCCCCAGAGAATTACATCATTAAATTAACAGGTAGCATATTCAAAACCAATAAAAGTGAATACATTCTCAAGATACCAGTAATTGGTCTGCATGACTTATTGCCTAAGGAAGCACTGAAGGAAGTAAATAATAGTGAGAGGTAAAAAGGAATTGCACATTTACACAGAGAGCAAAAATTCCAGAATTACAAATGTTATTGCTAAAAATATATTCTGGAAGAAATATTAAAACATGCTTTGGGGCTCAAACCAATATCTCACTAATAATAAATAACATGATGAAACTTAATATATGGGGGCTGATTATTCTTCTGAAATATCCCTCTGTTAAAAAAATGTTGATTAAAAGGACTCTAAGTTTTACTTAGCATGACAATTGTCAAATAACCAAATGTAGGAACTATTTGGAAAACCAGCTTGTGGTTTCATAGTGACAGTTTTCCATAGGTGACATTTTGATACAGATTTCTCCTAGCTGCAAAGAATGGAAAGATGAGGAGAAAATAACAATCTGTGGGAAATAGTCCAAGGTTAGCCCGACTCTAGTTTTACTTATCTGTACAACCAGGGGTGTAGGTTTTAGGACTGGCTGGATGCCCTTTAGAGAAACAGTCAAGAGTTGCTGATTCACACTGTTGCTATGAGTCACAATAACACTGGCAAGGATTATTAATTAGTTAACTATATGATTTTATACAAAAGCAATAAAAACATGATAAAATACGTTCGTGAAAATAGCATAAGCATGCAAATAGCACTTTAATGCAAACATATTACCCTATACAATCAAATAGCATAAACTGATTTTAAAAAATTTGGCTCGGGCTATTAACAGTGAATGAAATCTCATTGAATCCTGATTTGGAGCTATTTCAGTTGGCAAATTTCCTTCTGGATGTCAGATGTCACTTTGTGAAAATGCTTTTTGAATAAAAATGACTTCTTTTTGACTTTTTGGATATTTTAAAATACCTTTTTTTGTTGTTTTGTTGTTTGGTTTTTTTTTTCATTTAAAATTTAACCTTAAAATGTTACAATTTTCCCTTATTTTTTTATTAGTTCATAGAACTAGATACAGCAGGTGGTCCAGTGTAAGTTTTAATAAGACAATGTAACACAGTGAATGTATTTTCATTAGCTGAAGGTGAATTTAGAAACTCCTTAAAGAACACAGGGTTACTAAAGAGAAAGAAAAAGTATCTGCAGTACCAGCAAATCATTCCTGCATAATCAGAGAAACTTGAAATCATACTCAACCCACCTACTCTCAGTCTCTGGGACTGCTAAAATGGCACAAAAATCCCCAGCTCCCTAAGCTTATAATTTACTTTCTTGTAAGTTTTTAGCTCAGTGGTCTTTAAAACTGTGACTAGAACCTGATATTTAAACAAGGTTTATTATATGAGTACAAATATATATTATGGAAAGAAAGCTGGAACAATCTTGGATTCAGATTTACATTTTACTGACTATTAAAGAGCAAATAGCACTAATTTAATCTTATTTCATGTTAACTCTTTGTCAGCTTCCTGGAAGTACTATTAAAATCAGATTTGGAATTTGTTCGTATGTAGAATATCCAAATGATCACCAAAAAAGATCAGTATTAATTGTTCAGATTAATAGTTCAGATAGTGCTTGAAAAATGATTGGAGATAAGCTTAGAGTAGTGATTGAGGCACTTCTGAAGTAAAGGAGAAAATAGCAAAGATAATAAACTTAATTTATTTTCCAATCTAACTATGAAAGAAACAATTGCCAAACAGAATTTCTTAATTAGACTCATATTTTGGCCTCCAGGCCAAAATATTTGAAACTGAAGGTAAGCTGAAAAGACATCTGACTAGATGGCCTTTGTGACCTTGGGTCAAAATGTTTGGCTTTAATTCAGCTATTTATTTGAAACAAAAAGTTAACCTTTACCCACATGAGAAGAATCAGAAAAAAAAAGTAACAATAAAAATATTTAAAGCATTTATTTCTTTCAAAATGCAAGCTCCTCTATCATCATCTAGGCAATTAAATTCTCAAAATTGCTTTCTTCACTCCATTTCTGCAATTTTGAGTCTTTTGAGATTCCCTGTGTTTCATATGGCTGCCGGTACATCAAAACACAGTTGACAAAAGAGGTCTTTTCTGGTTGAAAATTTCATGTTAGTTCTTGGGGTGATCCCAGTAGGTAGCTCTCGTGGTTGTTCCACCCTCTAGACTTCATTAGAACATGTCACAAGACTGCATGCTATGCACACATCACAGGGATCCACTAGCAGACAGACAAAACCAACCATCTGCAGAAAGGAAGGGATGGGAAAGCAAGGGAAGGCAAAGGAAATCAACTGAAACTGGTTCATTTGGGACACAAGCATAAAAATTTTTAAATGGTTGCAGAATATGAGTAGTACGCCAACTTGATTGAACCCCTTAATAAGCTTGCATTATTACAATGTGGTTATTTGAATTAGAAATGTGCAAACCCGGAACTCTGTCATGAGTGCATCATTTGTAGCATGATTGTTTTATGAATATTAGTGTTATCACTTGATTTGCAGAAGCTCAGACAGAAGGTTTCCTGCACAAAACTGGGCTCTGACATTTTCATGTGAGAGCTTATGGAAGTAAAGTGCTTCTTCTTCAGCTTTTTTTTTCCTTGATATTATTTTCAGTCATGAAAAGAGGAAGTAGAAATCATAAATATCATATCATATCCTGAGGTTAATCAACCAGGGAAGAAGAAACTATAAATAAAATAAAATTAATATTTTTAGAGGTAGTGAACTATGTATGAAAATACAGACAAAACATTGTTTTTCTGCATTTTAGACAATAAAGATAAGTCACTGGATGTCATAACTGGTTCTTGGAGAGAATTTTCAAGACAAGAACCTCAACAAATTACTGACAATAACTGAAAGCTGATGACCTGAAAAACCTGGAGAAGGCAACCTTGATATTGTTTGTGCAGAATATTAAGTGTATAATACAACCATTTTCTGTAAAGGCAGGTGACTGGTGTGAAGGAAAAACACCACTATGTTACAAGAAAAAGACGTTTCAGTAGGGGTAACACAAGACAAGTGTTTGCTTAGCCAAAGTCCTGATCCAGCTCCTAGTGAAATATTGGTCAGACCAAATAAATAATTAAGTTGTTTTGCAATCCAGTGCCAGTTTCTGTCATAAAGAGATTGCCCTCTGTACTGACAGGGCTGCGTCGGTGGAGGTGGCATGGGAAGCTGTTCTCTGTGACTTTATCCAGGCCTTGCCCACTGTGGTCCTAGATCCAGATTGGTGAGATATGAGCTGAAACACGAACTATGAAGTGGGTGGAAAGTTAGCTGGTCTCCAGGGTGGTGATCAGCAGCACAAAACCAGCTGACAGCTGGTTACTGAGAGTATCCCTCAGGGAGCAAACACCCACCAATGTTTTTAAGTAATGGTCTTGCTGATGAGACAAGCTTATCAGCAAATTTCAAGATTTCAGCCCAGGTGAAAAGTGTCAGGTCTCCAACCCTGCCTCTGGCCGTTGTCTTCTGCCCTTTCTCTGGCACCATTCCCAGGACTGGAGACCCTGCCTGGCACAGATTCCATTTCACCTCTTTGCTGGTCACCTCCTTGGGACTGTCAAAGGACCTCTTTTCCTAACCTTTCTCCTTGTGTTTGGGGTCTTCAGGACCCCATGGTGAGATCACTGCTTGCCCAGCTTCTGGCTCGGGCCCCACAGAGAGCAGCTAGGTCTTGAGCACTGACATGGACAAAGGGATCCACTAAAAAGCAAACTCAAGAAGGTAGCAATAGCTTACACAAAGACCCACCTTCCTTAAGACTGAGCCTAAAGTATAAACTATATGGGGCTTTTTAAAAATCTTTTTTATTTTTGGACTCCAAGAATGACGGCTCCTCAGTGATGCACTGTCTCTTTGCACAGCCCTGGAAGAGGAGCAGGGTAGATTTTGGATTTCCCACTCTTCTACTTTCTACTGGTGGATTCGAATTGATTGCTCACAGTACAGAAAGCTTTCTTATACAGGTAACCTGAATAACACCGTGTCACAAAATTGCAGCCATTGGTAGCAAGCAGGAAAATGGGAGACAATTTAGAACAACTTGGAAATTAAGCTTGTGAAAGCGATTGCTTTTCATCTCTCCTTATAAGTCATGAACTTTGCAGCATGTGTGACAATATCCTAAACTGATACATTTATGTTGTTCCACTTATAAGAGGTCAAAGGATAGGCTAGCATTGTCTCTTGAGTTAATGACATCTGAGGGAGAAAATTAAAATAGATATTAGTTTAAACAACGATGATGACTTTTCTTAATGTAGTCTGTCAAAAGATATACCTCTGGAAGAATAAAATATTTGAAAATCCTGTGTTGAAATTAGGGAAGAGTTTGGATTAAAGGAAAAAAAAACCATGATTTTGCATAAAATTTGATAAATACAGTAAATAAAACCACTAAATATTAATTTAGTATATTTTCTTTTTAAATATGAACAAGTTTAATAAATTAATTGGGATCCAAAAACTCCAAATAACAGGTAATATTTCATTTTAAAAAGAATAAAGTCTTTATTGTGTGCTGTTTGGGGAAGGGGTTACTGAAGAAAACCCCAAACTAATAGATATTGTTTCAATTGTAAATCAAAAGCAAAATTTCATAACTATGCAATTCAGAAGAGGAGTTTCAGTGACTTAATATAGCCATCTGTAAAGCCTCTTAAGTTACCATTTTGAGTCTTTGATTAACTCTCCATAGTCCTCAATCAAGTTTCTGACAGTAATGAAAAATTAAGAAAATGCCTCTCCTAAATAAAACTGCAGAAACTAGAGAAATTAAAAGGAAAATAACAAGTAGTAAGAGGAAAAAAATAGCTTGGCATTTTGATTTTTTGTCACTTGTGTTTCCAAATGACCAGAGAATTTTTAAAACTGGTATATTAGAATGATCATTTCACGGGTCAGAACTCAATGAGAGTTTTATTCTTGGTCTGAAAGGCAAATATACCAACAGAAGTGAAGTAAGCAACATGAGTGCAGATTAACTTAGGAGTGCCCTAGGAGCTAAATTTGATATCTTTTCTGACAGAACACAGAAAACAATCCAACCTTCACTTCCAGGATAATGCAAGAGCAAAAGAAAATGAATTTGATTTTTCAGCTTAGGAAACATTCTGATCTATAAAAAGTGACACAAATTTCCATAGCTGAAGATAAAAATCACTTGTACTGGATTTTGCAAAGTACCTTCTTGGAGTTGTTTCAAATCTTTTACACTGCAGTAAAGAAAAGCAGGTATTCATATTTTTGTAAACTGCAGGACCAATAAAGCAATTAACCGAGGGATGGAGGTGCCTCCTCTGGTACAAGTTTTCTTCCTCCAATATACTAATGTGTTGCATGACTTCAACTGGAGTAAGTGTATTAGCCTTAAGTCTCTACAGTGTTCCTGGATTTTCTCTACCTGTTCAAGCTCTAACCTTGTTTTTTCACAAGCACTTTCAATTTTCTCTGTGTTCTAAAATTTTTCAGCTGCAGCAATCACTGCAGCTTTTCCCCTTCTAGCCACAGCTCTCTCAAACCACCCACAGCCTCCTTAATTTTCTGTCCATGGTGGGGGTTGACTGGCTGTCTTGTATGAGTTACTGTCCAGCTTTAGGGCCTCTCTTTCTTTGCAGCTAGGAAGTCAGACAGAAGGGATAAAATTGATTTACAGCCATCTACTTTCACAAAAATCAAAGGAATTAAATAGCTTTGAGTTATCTAGGCATTGTCAAATATAGCTAAAAATGCCCAAAAATGTATTTAGAAGTTATTAGGGAAAGAGCGGGGCTGAATGCCAGTGAAACAATGTTTTCACATATACCTGATTTCCTTAAGAAGGCGGGTTAAAAACACTCAGAAAATGAGTATCTGGTCATCTGAAATTGGTATATTCAACCACTGACTGATTTCAGAGCTGTGGAAAGAGTGTTGGAGTGTTACTGCTCCCAGAGGTACAGATTTGCTGCATTCAGCAGGGCAATTAGAACAACTACCAGGAAGAATAAAACCTGCATGCTCAGACATGAAACAGAGATTTACTGGAAATAGATTAATGTCATATCCTTGCAGTATTAAAGATAGATGACAAGCTTCTGGCTGCACTGCTTAAAATCTCTCCAAAGAAAATGTTTGCTGTCTACAGGGTCACTGTGCTGTGTGCAGAATAAAACAAAGAGAAAGCCACTTCACATCTGACCCACAAGCTAATAGGAGAGAGGCCTGCAAAATCATTCATATCATCTGTTCATGGCTATTAGAAAATGCATGCTGTTTTTTCTCTGTCTTGGGGTACAGCAGCATTGTGATGCAGAGCTTCTTTTGCCCTTCTCAGCTGGAGGCGGGAGCACCATTCCCTCAGAGACCTCTGCCCAGCATCCCAGCGAGCACCAGCGTGCCGGCTGACGTAATTCACAGCGGAAAGAGACAAGTGTACAAGGGCTGCTAACTGAATGAGGTAGGGAAAAAAAAAATAGGGCAAAGACAAAAGAGAAATGACAAGCTGAGAGAAAACTGAGTTTATTGTTTCCTGTAACAACATTTAATCCAATGCAAAGTGTTGCTATATCTCAGACCTCTTTCGTAATCCACTGTGAGCAAAGAAAGCCTGACATGAAAATGTGACTATTCAATGTTTATAAGATGGATTTTTTCAGTGAAATAGCTAGTCCATGTCTAAATTACTACATTTTTATATTGAAAAATGTGTCCATGTTACAACTGAACTCAGATAGAGACATTTCTTTAAAAGTATGTCAAGAAGTAGGGAGCAACTCAGGGATGAAGGGTGGCAGCTCCTCAGTTCCAACTCACAAAAGTGGACAGGTTCGTCAGTGCATACCAGAATACACCACACATTGCTATGTAAAATTAATGTACTGAGAAATCAGAACTAGAAGTTCAAATGAGCACTTAGTATGCTGAACTATCGCTCATGATTGCAGCTGATTTTATGTAATATCAGTGTAAAATTATTGCCAGTCAGTTGCCAACAGCCACAAGTCTCAAGGAAGGGAACCCATTTTAGGAAAAAATTATAACATGTTTTCTATAAACTAAGCTATGATAGAACATATAAAATATATATTAAAACATTAGCTTTCGTTATGGCTCTTACAAAAGATGCAAATATATCTCAATATTTCTTTTTTCCAATGTAAGTACTATATGTGTTTTCATATTAAGACTGAAAGTATAAAAAACCTATCAGCCATCATACTGGCAATATGAACACTGTAAATACAGTACGGTCATGCAGCCTAACAGTGTTATATATTTAGAGTCATTCTGAAAGCTCTGGTGATAAAAAAATTAGGCTATTTCTTAATGTAATAGTTTAACAATTAGATTAACAAAGATAAGAGGTCCATATCTTTTGTACAGCTTTGTCATATTTTATGAAGCACTATGTCATGGAAGAACTTTTTCAGGTCTATAAGAAGCAGGGTGGTTTTACTCCACCAATTGCACACCATCCATTAAGGCTCCTAACTTTGGAATAAATATTTGTTGCTTTACCAAATAGCAATATTTTAGGACCCTTGAAAAAATATATTTTGATGTTGAGGGTGATTTTCCAAAGTCTGGAGTGTGTGTTTAAGCGTTGGACAGTTAAAATTTTCTCATCTTATTCCTTATCCAAATTCCAACAAAAGTGAAATTTTTGTATACCCTAATCAGCAACATACTTGCTTCCACAGAGAAACAGACCTAATTTTAACTTAGCCTTTGGTTTGCAAGTTCATATTCTTATTTAAATAAGGTTCTTTCCACAGAAAAGCTTGCTTCATGTATATGCCTCTGTTTCATGATAGGAAATACGATGTGTATTCAGCTAACAAAATGCAGTATTATGCAAATTAACATCAAGGAAGTCCTCAAGTGATTTAGAGGGTGGACTGCATAATGAGGATCTGAGATCAAGGGCCTGAGCTGTAATGGTTCTCTTCTGAGGGCATATTTATGCTGCATCTGTGCAAAACAGTAGAGAATGTTATGCTAGAATAAATGGCTGTGATGTAGGAGAGGATCCTCACTGAGGAATCAGAGTACATTTTACTTATAATACTGAGACCTAAGGTTGAATGAAATAACGTTTCACAGAGAGATGGAGGAATAAGGCTGGAGATGCATGAGTGTCCTGGTTTAGGGCAAATTTGGGAGGAAACCTCCAAATGGGGTCCCTCTAGAAAGCAAATTCAAGCGGCCCCTCCCCCCGCACCGGTTCGGGAGACATAGACCTCCTTCAAGAGAAGTGGAAAAAACTATTTATTTAACAACAAAGTACTCACAAACATGGAAAAGTTAATAATATTAAACAGTGGAAACTCTTGTTTGGGGATACAAGGATCATAAAGTCACCCTAGGACAATGAGAAAATGAAGGTTGCACATAGAAATTGGGCAGTTAGGCTTCTCAGGATGGATGTCATTAGATAACAGTCAGATACAAAGCAAGTTTTTAAATATGTTTTTCAGTGCAAAGGACAGCTACAAAGGGACTCTACAGACACTGTTCTTCATACACAAACGCAAACGCTTCCGAAGGGGGAAGTACATAGCAAAGCAGACTATTGCTGATTTTATATCCTTTCAGCCTGTCAGGATATTACCTGGGCAGATTAAGAGCTTGCTTATGTCCCATTCTGAGTTTCCTCCATAAGCATAAGAATTTCCATGGTCTAGACATCTTTCCTCAGATAACAATGCAGTAAATTCCCATTTTGAGGCAGTGACAGTGAAGATTTATTCACTTCTATGGGTATTTCTCATGCTCTTTTACTGGTGCTATGTTTTCTTTAGTTTTTGTGACCTCAAATTTTATCACCAAGTTAGCTGCCCAGGTGTTCATGCTAATCCACTTTTTGGTATTGAATTCCTTATGTAAAATACTTTCCTTTTTCTTTCTGGAAAGCAATTCTGATTTTTATTTGGGCTTGCGGGCATAAAAAATCTAACTTAGAATAGAACAGCTTGATGCTATCAAAACCAAAAATTTTCTTTGAGTTGAAAAGACATCTGTCAAGATGTGTTCCAGTGGCAGTTTATATACATATTTTCAAAGGGTTTTTATAATATACAAAGATCATTTGCCAAAACTCTCGCAGCAATCCTTACTGAGGTCAGCAAAATCCATGCTTCGACCACTTTATCATGCTCTAAAACTTTAACAAACTATTTCTAAGAAACTGTGAAAGAGTGAGAGTTAGCAGGTGAAAATTCACTCTAGGGAGGAAAATGTCCATCAAGCAAAGTCTGAGCAGAAGGGGAACAGCAGTACTTAGCTGTAGGCTGAGGGGGCACGGCAGGCATAAGAACTGCAACTGGAGAGTGCAGAAAAGGCATCCAAGGTGACAGGGACCAGGTCCCAGGAGGTGTTAGGACGTGAGGAAGAGGGAAGAAAAAAGGAGGAAACCAGTCTCACAGCGGCAGACTGAGGCCTGCTTTGGCTGTGACAGGGCACAAGGTGCTTGCCTTTCTGCTTATTGCTGGTCTCAACACATCTCTGAGATGCATATTTACCCTCATGTATGTCTATTGATTTATGGACAAGCTTGTGCTACCTACTTCATAACAAAAGTGTCACAGAACACTTATGAAATAGTGACTCTCATTGTTTACAGACCTTGAGCACAGAGCTCCTTGCATGCGTAAACCTATTTGTTCCTATCCCCTTCCTCAATAAGAAACAGGCACTGAATCATTCTCATCCAAATGTCACTGAACTTCTCCTGGTTTAGGCTGCTGGCTGTTCAGCTCTCAGAGCCAGTGTCCAGGGACACACAACTCTAATAAATTTGATGGAAATAACACTGTCACTTGATTGACGCAGACAGTGACAGCAGGTATCAGACTTGACTTATATGGTCCATATGACTGCTTAGTGCAAGCTCAAATCCTCACAAGCTAAATACTAACAGATTAAAGAAAGAAATCCTGTGAGTTTTGCTGCTTTTACTGTTCATTTTTGTTAAGTCTGAATTTTCTTTTTTAAAACAATTTATTGCTGGGACTAAATAGTATATGCAAACCCTGTGCTGACAGATTCTATCTCTGTAACTCCTCTGATATTGTGGAAAGAAACATGGAAGATGTGGGAATTTCAGTTGTAGCTGTAACACATTCCCAATTTTATTCTGGATGAAAGAATGGAGACTGAAACTTTTGTGAGAAACAAATTGTCACTGAGACTTCTGGATACTACACAATACTGTGAGACCTAGGACTCTATATAAAGATTTCTCTAAGTTCCAAAAAAATTCCTTTGATGTTGTGTTAAAAAAAAAATCTGCCTGTTAAGAGCCAGAAGTGGCTGTCACATTCTTCTTACAAAGCTCTTCGGCAGAAAAAGACAAACATTTTCAGTCAACTGAAATTAGCCTGCTTGCATGTAATGGGTAGCTAGAGACTCTCAGTGCTTTATCAGCTGTTCCCAGATTTTCTACTTTTAGGTTTGTCAGTTTACAAATCCATGGTCCACATGCCAATGTAAGTGATCCCAAAATCCTAACACTAGCCAGGAAGGTCATTCATATCTTTCAGCAGGTTGTTGAACACCTGGTTAGTATTTGTGAATGACATACAGAAAGTCTTTAGCACACAGCTATCACTAGCTCTTGTTCATTATAACCCATTAGGTCTTGGTGGTGGAGGGTAATTGAAAGAATTCGGTGCATCAGAACAAGAACTGAACACATTTCGAATAAAATCTGGGCTTCAGTTGTTTAAGCAGTTGGGCTCTTGCTGCTTATTGGCAGTATTTGGATAGGCCTTTCAAGGCATTTTGTCAAAGCCAGTAGCCAGGATGAGCACTTGCATTATTCAAGGGACCTGGGTAATCACAGTGTTTTATAGCAGACAGCCATAGGATCTAGATGGAGAAGCATGAAATGCTTTGGTGCTTGGGCCAGACTTGAGATGAGTGGCACCAACATTGCATTTTTGACTTGTTGTGTTGACTCACAAGGTTTTGAACATCTGCTCTTCAAATACTTTTTTCCTGAACAGTGAGATTTTGGTGGTATGATTTTGGCAGAGAGTAGGCAAAGAAGAGCTGGCTAATGAATTGTAGGAACCAGTGGTGCTCCCTCATTATGTCTGGTAAATCTACATATAGGACTTCCTGTTCTTTAACTGACTTTGAATCCTTTATAATTGCTTCAAATAAAGAGGATTTTTCTCATTTGGTTTAAGAGAAAATTATCTGTCTCTAACACTTAATACGTTTTTGTCTTTCTGTGGCATGGACATCTATATCTGAGCTTCTGTTCTGGGCTTCTTTGATAATCATTGGAGACGTGTATACATTTCTAAGAAATCTTAAACAGATTTTTAGACCAAGTAAGGTTCCATGAAAAGGTATTTCTTTCTAATGTCTAAAGAGATAGTAAAATAAATACATCAGACATGGATGTCTGGAACATTTTGGATATCTAATGTTAAGGAAAAAGTCAACTCAGTCTGCCTCAGATTCTAATCTGCAAAATTACTGTTTTATGTATTATGATTTATCTTGAAATTTTTGATCATTTAAACTTAGTGTTCTGCGTTTCTTGTTACTGAATTGCATCCAGTTTATTTAAATGCTTTTCCTAATTTGTCAAGATCTTTTTAAGTCTGTCCTTATATATGTTTACAGACCCTCACAGCTTGATGTCATTGGAAATTTAATAAGCACACTACACTATTTAATCATTGACTACCTACTCAATGACTCAAGTCACTAATGAGAACATTGATAAGAACCGGGCACAAGACTGATCTCTGCAGAACACTGCTCAATACGTAATGCTAGAAAACAAAGAACCATTAATAACTACTGAACATGGTTTCCTAAACATGTATCTGCCTCATAGCAATTTCATTAAGATCTTCTCCACTTTATGGAAGTGTCACACAAAACAAAAGACAGCAGTGAGGTAGTGAGATAGTGAGATAGTATATATATACAATATATACTATTTTGCATATTCATATTGAAGTATTCATATATACTATTTTGAATATTCATATGAATATTTCATATTCATATTTGCATATTCAGAACTTCATATTAACAGAGAAGGAAATTCAGAGGCTATGATAAGTTCTTGCCAAATTTGTATTAGTTGGTACCCATTCTCACTCTATTTTTGGGGTGTTTACAAAAATGTATCCTTTCATATTGCTATTATTGCATAAACTGAAGTTAAGATGACTGGTCCGTAATTTCCAATCTCTCCCCTGCCTCTCACAAAGATAAACTTTATATTTGCCTTCTTTCCCCCAGGAACTTGCTGTAGATTAAGCAGCACTGTCTGTCTGAGTAGCATTTATACGCATTTTTTTTGTGGAAAAAGACACTGAGAAGAAAAATATAAAGGAAACTTTTTGTCTCCAGTTCTTGCCTTGATTTATAGGTATACAGCATCCCTAATGATTGGAAGATAATTTTTATATCTCCAGAAAAAATTTTAAAAGTTTAATTTAATTCACTAGTTCCAACCCTGTTCTTTTCTTCAACTTTCCATGTTTTTGACCCTTTATAAAAGGTCTCAGTTTTGCTTCACAAAACCATATATGGGTTTTGCAGAGAAAGGTTTTCCACTTTATAATGCCTAATAGGGTCCTTGATCATTGCTCATTTTACAGAGATATGTTTATGTATGCAATGGGAGTGATTTTAATCAATCCTGGGAAGGCAGCGTAAACACATTGAAAATTCACACTGAAGCCATTTTATATTAAGATATATAAGGTTCATGATGACTCTCAACTAAAATACATTTGGCTCAGTCTATTCTTTTAAAAACCAAATTTTATCATTAAGGATTTTTATAACACAATCATCTCTTTACCATTCATCGAATGTTGGTGTCCTAAGAACTGCAATGAAAAAGATTTCTACTCTGATCTCTGAAATATCCTCTATAGCACTGGATATTGTTCACAACTATTCTGTGTGTAGTAAATGCTTCTCAAGTAATCTGAAATAGCTGTTAATAGAATATTTTCAAAATGTTTTGAAGAGGCCTCAGATACCATGAGGCTTTGGGCATGATTAAGCCCTGGAACAGGTTGCCCAGTGAGGCTATGGATTCTCTGTCCTTAGAAAAGCTCAAAATTGGCTTGAAGATATTCAGACCAGACTCAGCTGAATGGAGCCCTGGGCAACTTGCTTTCACTGGACCTGTTCTGAGATTATCAAAGTCAAAGCAGAAACAAAGAACATACTTTAAGCAGTGAGGTTTACTAGCCAAAATTAGATTTTTTTTCATCTTTTGATATCTAAATACTATTTCAAAAGTATGATTCTGTAAAGAAATGACTGATCTCAACAAAAAAATGGAATAATATTCTAGGGATTGTGTTGTACTTAACATCAATATGAGCTCTTGATTTCTTTCATGGAAAATTATTTTTCATTATCCTCAATGTTCTGTTGAAGCAATCATAGCACTGTATTTGGAAGTACTTTTGATTTCACATTTTGTCTAATCAGCTGGAAGTATTTTCCATTTACATTTGTGTTTACTTTTGCAAGTGAAATGCAATCTACAGGGATTAATATTGAACATTATAATTTCTAGAATTATACTATTACTTCCATTTACAAGAAACATTGCAGAAATGTTGAATCATATTTCCTGAATATAATGAAAAAACAAGCTATCATTTAACTAATATTACATTTGAAGGAGAGAGGAAATAATACATGAATAACAGGAAATTCTGCATTGCCATTTTAAAACCACCAAATAATTTCCCACACCAGTTGGAATCTACCTTTTAATAAATAAAGTCACTTGTTATTGTTCATCACTAAAAATTCCAGAGGGCTATGTCTTTTGGTTTTCGGGTTTGGTTTTTTTTTTCCTTTGGTATCACTGTTTATACTCCTGGGAAAAATAATTTGACACTTTTTTCAAAAGTTGAATATGAAACAATTTGACAGATTTCTTTAGGAAGATCAGAGAACCTTCATTACATGAAGAAAACAGAGAAAAGACAAAAAGTGGAATTATGAGTAAAGGGAAAGAAAATACAGGTGCTAATTACTCTGCAATTTCTTACACTATGTGTCATTTTGTTACTGAAAAGTGAAGCTGTGTATTGATCCACATAATTTGTTAAGTCGAGTGTTTTTTGAAGTCTGATTACTCTAATGAGTACATAATTTCAATCACAACTCCATCTACCTAATAAAGGGCAAGAGGATGATTAATTATCTCCTATCTAGAGGAGGAATCATGATAAGTGACGAAATTTCTGTGATTTCTCCTTTCATGTAGGAGACACATGTAAAGGTTGATTTGCTTGTTCAGGTCAGCTCATAGGATTCTCCTTAGCTAATTGCTGTTTCAGTCTCATTGGCTGGCTAATTTCCACCTTTTTTATGCGCCTGTACACCTTAAATTTTGAAAACAGCTATTGCTTTATGTTGTACGAGCAGTATCTTGATCACAGGATATTGTTTCAAAAAGTTTGGGGAAATCACTTATCTCTAGCTAATCACAAAGCTGTATAGGAAGCTGTATCAGGTTTTATTGTAAATAAAAATTTATTTACATTGAGGAGTTTATAGTGGTTTATGACATCCCATTCAGCCTAGGGGATACAGTGAAGACACTAACCTTAAAACAGGATATCTGAAAACCATGAAAATAAGTGGCGCAATAGGTGCTGTAAACAGTAGCTGCAAAACCTGGCTAAAATGAACTGCTCAAAAGGTCATTTTTGTTCCTGGTTTTGAGAAGCAGGCAGATCCCATACAAGACAGTTTCCAAGAGAACAGCCTAGAGGTACATGCATAGCAGATGTGACTCAACGTGTCTGTTGCCAGAGAGGTGCCATTTAGCTCTAATTATGAAATCAATTCCTTCTGTCAGCAGCCTTACAGAAAGCTGGCTGCCCTCTCTTGCAGATAAATGCTCTCATCAGCTCAAGCAGTCCCTGTAAGCAGCATGAAAAGACCATGTACATGGGGGTTCAAAGAAAACATGAGCAACATTGTACTGTCCAGTTTCAGTGTGAGCAGTGCCAAATAAAAACAAGAGACAGGCAGATGTAAAGTACCTGTCTTGACAGAGATGGCTCCCAAAGGCAAGCAAATCTTTATGTAACTTTTACCAGCTTTGTACAAAGCACTTCTAACCAAGATGGATCTCAATAATGGGGAAAATACGGCTTTTCAATTTCTCCTCTTTCTCCCTCTCTCAGTTTTTATAACTTCTTTACCTTAGTGAAAGTTACAAAGGAAGAAGGATCTTTACCATCATTCCTAATTTTCATCAAATCTCACTCTAAAGACTTGTTTATGAAAAATTAATCAAAAAAAGAATTCATAATTGAAAAGAAAAGAAAACAAAAAACCCAACACAGAGAAAAAATATGTAAGGTGAATGACTTAACCACATATGGTTAAGAGTAGAAATACATAACTAAAATAGACCAGTGTTATTCATCCCAGAATAATAAAATCAGTCAATCTCAAATGCAGCATTACTCATATGATACAGTATATGATAAATTTTAATATACATAATTCCTTTACCTCATTATAACTAAATGTTCCCTTTTAGCAGCTGAAGAAATCAACTGCTAACTTACTTTGTAACTATAAATGTGAGTAAAACATACCCTCTAGACAAGTTTACTTGAAACAGGAGACCAGGTTATGCTACTCAACATTTTCTGGAGAAACATTTTAGAACTCCCAATTTCAAAAATCAGGCAAACTTAGATTTTGAGAAATAAACTATTATTTCAGGTATTATTGGATTTCTTTAATGGCTAATACTAAAAACCTGCAGTCTTGTCCTTCAGCTGCTTGAAAAATAGCAGAGAGATTATGATGGAGCCCTACAAAGAAGGGAAGAGGAAAGGGTGTCCCAGAAATGAGAGAGGGGGAAGAATTTAAATTGTAAAATAGTCAGGGATATCATCCAAAATCCCAGGTGATGGACAGAATCTTAGATTGGGCTTCTTTTTTTCCTAATTTTAGCCACATAAAAGTTAAATACTAAGGTAAGCCAATTGACAATTGATTCTATTGTCAATGAAAAGACGCATATTGAAAAAAAGATGTATCCTACCTGACTTTGATTCCATTATGATATGAATTTGGTCCTTAAGCAAGCTAACTTTCTTTTTTGTTAAAAAGGGTTGGCTAGATGTATAGCTTAAGCTTTAACTAAATGAACAGCTCAAATTAGCTCTCTAACTTTTAAATAAAATTAATTGAAAGATGCTCTACTTACAGGTGAAACAACAGAAGATAAAGTGAGATGGTTTTCCTAAGCAAATAATAGAAAAATCAAAATAAGCAAATAATTTAAAAAAACATGTTGTTACCATCACTTTTTCCTGATTATTAACGTCTGTATTAATGAGCAAATATTCCCTTTAAAGTATAAAAAAAAAAAGGAATGTGAATATATTTATCTGGTCTTTGTAAATTTAATACTAGCTTTCAAAATTGGTCATTAACAGAAGTATTAACTGAATAATCAAGCTTACTAACCTGTTTAGGCTTCTTTTTCATATGCTTCCCTTTGTAGTAAAAAGATTAAAAACATAATGAAATTAATACAACTAAATTAAATTTGCCCATTTTTCTCAAAGAATGAATGCTGCAAAAATAGAACAGACATTTAGTACTTAGTTACTTCAGATAGACCACATTTATATACAGAGAAAGTATTTCTATTATACTACAGTGGATTTCACTGCTTGCTGAATATTCAGTCTCCATTTAAGACTGACCCAGAGCAGACATTTGATGCAGCTGGCCGATTTCTGCAGTCAAATTAAGTGTTGCAGATTCAAGACAGGGCCACTTGGGATCTGTGCATGGAAATAAAAATCAATTCAACAAATCTGCACAAGTGTGCAATTCTGCTTTATTTCCTTTTGCAGTAGATACAGAGTCCTGTGGTGTTGAGCAATGGATATTTTATATAGATTTATAGTCTGGACTTGGAATCATATAGTCATAGGATATGCTGAGTTGGAAGGGACCCATCAGGGTCATTGAGTCCAACTCCTGGATCAGCACAGGGCACCACACGGCTCACACCAAACTTCTTGAACTCTGTCAGGCTTGATGCTGTGACCACTTTGCTGGGGAGGTTTGTAAAGACAGACTAGCAGATTATTGACTATGGAAAACAGAGCAGGAATGACTGTTGAGAAGTTTCCTCCTTTATTTCCTGTTTCCTCAATTTCAGAGCCTAGTGCTGAACACAAATCTTAAATTATTTCATGTTTAGTGTTTGTCTTCATGTTTGATTTCTTTAACACTGAGAAGCCTGAAAGACTTTTTAAAAATTACAGAGATAATGTTAAAACATAAACCAGAAGTAGATCATGGTAACTGGGCATCACAACTAAGCGTAACCAGAGAGAATTACAGTGAACATTCAGGACATACCAGTTCTAAACATAACTCTGTGACAACTTCTGGGATTTGAATCTCTCTCAATGTCAGTATTGAATCTGTAAAAAGAGGGAAGGTCAAAGCATCAAATCTAGTCAATTAACTATTAAAACCTCCAACAAACCATAACCAGGCATACGGAAACATTTCTGAGAAACACCTAGCTGAAGAAATAAAAATTAAGATTTAGATTTGCTCAGGAGCATGAGAAGCAGTGTGCTCATCAGTCAGCAATCAATACACAAGAGAAGAGCTCAAGAGGGATAACAGCAGGAAAGCTACACAGATCTTTGCAAAGATGTTCCTAATAGTGAGAAGAAATTATTGCTACATCATAGGTGTTCCATGCAGAATCGCCCTTATTTTTGTGTGAATACAACAGCTTTCAAAACAAAGTAATTTAAAAAATGTTTCTATAAAATGGAAATTTTTTTTTTTTCAGAGTTTGAAACATTTTCATAAAGAGTATTTTGTAAGCATTTTGAGTGGGGTCAGAAACAACTGTTTGTTTGTGCATTTCTTGTTTTTTCCAGATTTCAATAGAACAAACTGTGAGGGATTTTTATTACTATGTATTCACTCGCACAATGTAATTACAATTCTGCAAAGGAAAATGGCCATAAGAACTAGTCATGGTTTATTTATTATAACCATTTCCCTGACAGGAGGAAGTGTATTTGTTTTAATGGTTAACAGAATAAGTATTCACTTGATGGAAAAATTAGAATATAGAGAAGTGACTCAAAGCCTAGTAAAACTTAGAAAAGAAGTAATCTTAGAGCCCAGGGCTTCTAATCTCCTAGAATAATTCCCAGCCACTCTCCATTCAGAGTCACTGTTCTCATTTCAGAGAGATTTAGGTAAGTGTCTCTCTGTCCCCAGAAATGGAAAAAAAAAAGTATGAGTTTCAAGAATCTCATAAACACAATGGGGGTAAATTTGAAGAGGAAAAAGATTGTACTATTACAGGGTTCGGTCAAGAAGCAAAATCAAACCAAACCAAACCCAAACCAAAAAGCATTAATGGTCTACTCAGAGTAATGTCTCCTGTCCTTGAAAACATTGTGCAGAGAAGTTAGAGGGAATTCAAAAGAAGTGATTTATTGGTTATGTGTACACACTGAGTGAACCCAAGTGTTTTCTTTTCATGCACAAGCCATAACCGCTGTCTACCGCAATTCCTTTTTCCTCAGGTTACTATAGGCTTATACAAAAATTTACCATATCTATGGCTATAAAAACATTCTCATCATGTTTAATTTCTAACCAACAAAGTTTTGTTACTCCAAACCACCCTTAACTCTGAAGAATGCATTCATTCTCAGTTGCTTCAATGGACAACTTTTGAACTGAAGACTTCCTAGTCCCCATGATGGTCCCTAGCTTTGTTACCTGCTACTCTAGCAAATCACTTGCAAGCAATCTGTGAAGCCCAGACTACAAGTGGGTTTTTAACTCCCTGGCAGATGTGATCACAGAATTATCTTGTTATTATTTTAGGACATCATGGTACTTTGAATAGGTGTACTGGGAAAAGAGTACATGAAAGTACACATATATGTCAGATCGTATAATTATTCAGAAGTAGCCAAAATTCAGTCTCTGATTTAATCCATTGTTAAATATAGTCATTATATTTTTTACTCAATAATTAAGCTTCCCAAAAGCTTGAAAAAATGGTACTATGGAAAGAACAAAAGAAATCAGAATATTTGTAACTTTTGATTCTTTTTTGATTAGAGAACTTGCCTTTAATCTGTTTACATTGTATTTCTTCACCATTTGACCAGCTACAATAGTTGGAAAAAATTTAGTTTTTCAAGTAAACGGAAATCAAGCATATTTTTTTGTCTGTGTCTCTGACAGACCACAGGCACACTGCCTTATTTGTTTAAACTTTTCTAGGAAATCGTGTACTTCTGCCAAAATATAAGTGTTGCTTTTTCACTCTTTGTCCATGAAGGTACTAGGAGCATCTATTCAATATTTTTGAACAAGGACTTAGCAGAGGCTGCTGTTGGGGTTTTCCACTTCTCTTTACAAATCTCTGCTTTTCAATGACACCAACATCACTGGAGAGCTGGTGTGTGTCCCAGGAGCTTTCATCCTGTACCAGGGAAGTAAGCAGGGGGATGCACTCAGTACAGATCTGCTTCTCCCTGCTGAGCCACATCCCAGTTCAGCTACTGTTTTACTAGAATTCCCCTAATTCATACACTGCATCTCCAGTCTGCTCCAGGATTTCCCAAAGCAGAAGAGATAGGCCTCACTTTTAAAAAGAGTAGAGGCAAAATGAGACTACTTCCACCCTTCCATGTGATGTCCAGAGAGGTTGTGGAGACTATCATTGAAGATATTTGAACCCTGTTGTACACAGCCCTAGGCCATCTGGTGTAGGTGACCTTGCTTGAGCAGGGGCTTGTACTGGACAATCAACACAGATCCCTTCCCACGTCAGCCATTCAATGACAGAATTCTGTGGTTCTTTGTGAAAGACATTTGATAAGCATAGCCAGTTGGCCAGAAAATTATTATGGAGGTGTTTCATTCAACTCCCATTGCCTTTCCAGCAACTACATTGGCATCTGGCCCAGACCCAGGGGCAGCATGCTACCAATGGCACATTCTACAGAAACTTAGAAGCTGCAAGAAGCCTGGGTTTAATGGGTTCTGGTACCATAAAGAAAAAAAAATGCAGAGGGTGGAAAACAGGCAAAGCTGTAAGTGGAATATGCAGTGCAGTGTGGTGACAAGTATAGTTTGTATAGATGGCTGCAACTTCTCAGCTCTTTGGAGCTGGAGCCCTAGAGCCAAAAGACAGAGATAATGGGACAAATACTAAGTGTATTTGAATTGTTTTAACGTATATGGAAGATTAAAAGAGAAGAAGAAATTTTAAAAAATGAGAAAAACCCTCATTATTTTAACATAATTAATTCTTTCTGTGAAACAGCAGATATCATGTATTCATAGGGAGGCATGTCCATTAGCTTATATTTAAAAAAACACTAATGAATATGACTTTTACACATATCAAATGTTTATTTAATGAAAATTAAGCATGTGATGCATTAAGGGATGATTATTTAAAAATAGCAGCATGTTATGATGCAGTAAAAAGGCAGAATCTTAATAGCTGCTTTCATTTATATTTTATGTACAAAAAACCAGCATAAAAACATTATAAGAATCTGACTGTAACTAAATCAAAGTTATTCAAAGTAATGATGCTTTCTCATCTTTTAAAAATTTACTCCCTTATGCTAAGAAAATAGTATCTGCAGGTGAGATATTAGACAGCAAATTTAAACAAGGGCTGCTTTGTCATTTTATCACAGATTCACTATATGGCAAAGGGAGAGATTTTATGGCAACTTCACCTCAGCTTCTGTTCCCGACTAGCAGAACTCTGTGAGCTGGTGTCCTATGAAAACACAAACTTCTAACCTGGTATTTGTCTAAATGCAAAGGTTCTGCTCCCACCGTGACTCACAGATGGACACAGTCCCAAGGTTTACAGCCCAGCCTTTCACAGTGCCTGGCAGGGAGCTACGGAGAGAAGTCAGGTGAGTCAAAGCATGGCCTCGCCTGAGCCTCGCCTTAGCAAGGGACTTTTTAAAAAAAGAAACATGAAAGAGGTTAGGCTGTAAACTACCAGGTCTGGCAGCATTACTGAATCTCTCTCCACTTTTAGTGCTCTATCTCAGTGAAGACTGCTCAGCCCCATGAAAAAGTTCCCACTCTGACCCCAGATTAAACAGCATGCATAACAGAAGGTCAGTAAATTAGCCCTCTCCCCTAGTTTTGCCTATCTCTAATGCCATTAATTCTTTTATACATATTGTTTTTATATAATACATGTGTTGGTAATTAAGTGTCCATGAAACAGATATACAAGGAAAGGTCAGTATACTGTGCCTGCTCAGTATGCCTTTAAACTGCGATGCCCTGCTGATGCAGGGATTATGTTGCTGGAAGTTACTGTGGGTGCTTACAGGCTTTAGAATAGAATAATGAACTGCATTACTTTCATTATTAGGTGATGACACTTTTCTAAATTAACTAACAAAAATGTTTTCTCACAGTTTTGTGTGAAGCATGTTTAAATGAAGAGATATAGCACGCAATCATGATCAGACACATACCCTGTGAATAGAAAAGTGACAAGAGTCTCTCTCCCCATACCATATGTAACACAAGAACAGACACAAGCTTTTCTATTTGTTGGTGCTTATGACAAAGAAGTAGAGCTCAACCTGTCTCCTGTGTGTTCACTGGGCTACATCATCTATGTATAATAATTTTAACTGTCATAATGGTGTGCATGTCAAATTCAGTGACAAATTCAGGGATGTGGTTTGCAAGAAGCATCAAAACCACTACTAGCTCTTTGTTTAAAAATAGCTGGTGTTAGACCTTTGATGGCTAGAAAAACTGATGTCACTGAATGAAATAGAAACAAGGTAAGAAAGCAGCTACTTTTAGAACTAACATTTATGCTTGACTAGAGGCACTGGGGACATAATCCAACTGGTTAGCTGATGAGAGACCCTACAGGAGTTTTCTACGAAAACAGGAAAACAGCATTAAACTGACATTTACTCAGCAAGCCACCAACCAGAAGTGCTTGGGGGACCCCCTACACTGAAGCTAAATGCCAGAGCTGTATAATGATTAGGCTTTGATGGATCCCACTGACGTCCCAAAGGCTGTTCTATTTTTTATTTCTTTCATCTGATATTCATCCATAATTTGACAAACTATTTTTAAGTGTCTATATTCCTTGTGATTTATATATTCCAGCCTCACCAAATTAATTCAACACTTGATCCGATCACTAACTACACTTTAGCTGTTAAGGTGATGCTATATTCCCAAACCCATCATGTTTAGTTGTGACAAAATCTGATCACTTTAAAAGCAGTGACAGACATACCCCTGCAGCCAAGATCCCCCCAGTTTGTCCTGTAGTGGCATTCTACTATTCTTGTCTTCTACTCTCTACATTAAGCTCCAGTGACTGAAAAAGTAAGAAAGAATGGTGGAAAAAGAGTAAGCTAGAAAGGTTTCTGTAGAATTCCTCAAAATGGTTTCGCGGGTTTGGGCATGGAACAGCAGGCAGTTGGCTGGTTTGAACAGCTTCATCAGCCAGGGAAGCTCATTCCATTACTGAGTGTCTGACCCAGTCTCTGTCCAGATGAAGCCATGGTACATTACCGAGACTCACCCATGCCAAAGTACTTGTGCCTGCCACCAGGGAAGCTCAAAGAGAAGAATGCATTTTATCACATCTTTCTGCAGGACGTGATGAAATGCATTAGCATTTGACTTTCAAGGTCCCCTGCTGCCATGCATTTCTGTAGGTGGTGCATCTGTAGTTCTTTATTTAATTGGAAAAGTATTTTTATTAAATTCCTAATTCATTTTTTGTCCAACAGCAATATAGGCAAGTCAACAAGAGTATAGGCAAGTTCAGTTAACTTTTATGTACACTGAGGAGAGTCAGGTTAAACCTAGTAAATTGTTGGTCACCTGCTTGGCATTTAGAAAGGTCTTGTGCTTCAATCTGCTGCTCCCTCACTGCACCACAAACTTAGAGCACCTTCACAGCTAACAGTTCCAAACAACAAAACTTGTCGTCCTTGTTAAATTGCAGGCAAAGCATAAACTTGAAAACACATGCTGTATCATTATTACCTGAGGAAAAAGGTGGCCTCTCATACAAGCCTGGCCCAACTCACTACAAATTATTGCTGTGAAAAGTTTGAAGGTATCATAATTTATTCTCAAAAACAAAGGCAGAGAAAGAGCACGTTCCTCAAATGTAGATGATCCTGATCACCAATGCTCACCATCACCATCATAAATGTCTGTTTTTAGTGGGATAGGGTAGCAGGGAAGAAAAGCTTTTGCGCAGTGTATGTTTTGCTTCATTGAAAGATGTGACCAGATTAAGAAAATAAAACATCTGGAAGATGCCATTTATTAAGAAAGCTTTTCAAATATTTAGACTATTGTTTCAAAGAAGAAATGAAAAGATGTTCTGGTTTTTTGGTTGTTTCTTAAAATTTGCTCTGAATAATGCAATAATAATAAGTAATGTTTTAAATTGTAGCAGAAGACATTTAGCTTTTTTAATAGAATAGATATCCTATGACATTTCTGTCATTTAAAGTTTTAGAACAAACGTCCATCAGGAGGAGTTTAGGTGCAGGTGTGTCTTCTTAGGGGACATGGAAACAAACCAGGTGATCTTCTGTTGCTGTTAATTTTCAATTCCATACTGCATAAAGTCATTGTCAAAAATCCTCAGAATTCTCAGAAACAAAATTAGTTTATGGCAATCCCAAGTTAAGGCAGAGGTATAATCAATGAGAACACACATTTTTTTTCTCCATTAAAGAACAGATTGAATTAATGAGTAGGTTTTGTCTGCACGTGCCATTGAGGCAGGATCCAGCTGTTCAGACGTGGTTATTTAATGCCTTTTCAGCTATCTACAATACTTCACTTGTTCCCTAACTGCAGCTACAGAATGACACATATTTCCCATGGATCTGTCAGCTCCATGCACACCTAGCGTATCAGTGATGTCGTAGAGAGAACACCCTGCAGGGAACAGGCTGAGAGCCAGCACAGCCACACCCAGAGAGGCAGGTAGTACCATTGGGCATGGCCTTGTACACCCTCACATCCCTCCAACTGCTGCAAGAGAAGCCCATGGGTCCCCTCAAGGCCCTGGCTGAGATATCCTAGGATCTCATAAGTGGAACTAACACTTGTGTCCACGCAAATGAATTGAGCTCCTAGTGTTTAGTGTAAGCATGAAGCTATAAAATGCTGCCTGATTCCTCTTGCCATATGTATAACATACATTGAAATCTTGCTATTGCAACCTCCTCTGAAACCGTGCAACATGCTGTACTTCAAACATTGACCAGCTCTGTTTTATAACAATTTGGATATGATTTTCCCAACTCCTATGGTACTGCCAGCATAGGTTTTAGTGCTTTTAATTTCCTTTCTGACATATTTTTTTGGCACAGTAGACCATTAGGAAATACTTGGTTCTTAAACAAGTTTTAAAATTTTTAAAAAGTTTAAAAAATCAACGCTAAATTCTTAAGGCTTAATAGGAATATGCTAAAGAAACCATATAATATGTGAAGAAAATAAGAAAAAAAATTTTGTAGGAAAGTATTTACCTTATGAACTGCTATACCTATCAGTATTCAGAATCCTATTCCACTTCCTAGTTCGGGCAGAGATGAGGAAAGATGAAAGGGGCAAGACAAATAATGAAAAAAATTCTTTACTTTTTGTTATAATAACATTTAAACTTATAGGTCACTCCCTACTAAGGTTAGCACAGATTTAACCCACTAACATTAAATATTAATGTTTTATCTTTCTCTTGCATTTTAAATCAAAATTTAAAAATCTGTTTGTTCCCAGAAGCTAGCCACAGAGGCTAGAAACCAATTTTTTTCATAAAGCCATTTTTATTAACAGGAAAATCTTGATCATAATAGCTTTTGGATTTCTATAACTTCCAGAATAAGAGCAGCAGCAGTTCTCACTTAGCTCCTTAGCTTTTGGAACTGTTAATGATAATACTTCTGATTAACAACAGGGTAGAAAAGCTATGTCAAGGTGTTGGGTTTTTTCCACAATCAACTCATCCTGGATGAAAAAAACTGACATGAAACAAATGAAAAGTTAAATATTCCACAAACAAACAAATCTGAAGATTTGTATCCCTACTTACTCAGGTTTCTAATCAGTCAGAAGAAACAACCTCTAAATCTGAAGTGATAGTTTTGAAAACATTATGTCAAAAAAGAAATTGCATCTCCTAGGATTAATTTTTCATATCTCCCCTTTCAAACATTTTTTGAAAGTTTTGAAAGACTCTTGAGAACTTCAGGAATTTAAGATTTAACAATGAGCTTCATTTCATAATCAAAATTATTCCTGTACTATAACAAAGATTTATTATATCTCTTGAAGTTGAAAATACAGTATCTCCTACAACAAGGATGCACAGGCTAGCCCCATAGTCATTTAGGTTAGAAGGGAACTCAAGTTCTCCAATTTCTTATTGAAAGATGGCCAGTGAAAGCACATTTAATCCAAAGTGTCTGTGTAAAAGACAGCTATTTGAAAACATTGAAGCCTTGCGGTCATTCTACAAAAACATACCTCTTTAAAATAAGATGTTTATGAATAGAAAAGCAAGAACATATTTTAACTAGAAAGTAAAAAGTCATTTGTCTTCTTCAAGAGATTGATACTGGAATGATCCAACGTACTCTGTAGAAGAAACATGAAGGCAACAAGCAGGGGAAGTAATAATTGAAGATTAAAGCCTTTGTTGCCTTGGGCAGGTTAGAATGCATTTGTGCGGGTTCTAGTAATATAATTATAATTACACTGCATAAAGGTGTGAGAGCTGAAGTACCATTATATAGTACTCATTGCTTGAGATGATGGGCAATAGGTAGAAAGCTTGTTTTAGCATCCTGTTTGAAGATTAAAGCTTGGATAATAAGAAATGACTTGTTTTCTCTGTATCATACATTGGTGAAACACAATAGAGCTTTGGTAATCAAACAAATATTCAAACCATGGTGATTGGCATGGTACAAAGAGATTAACAAACTAGACAATTCAGTAAATTTCAACCTCCAAACCTCAGCAGAACTGTAGACATGAAGGGACAAAGAGGAATTTTCTGGGAGAAGTTCACGTTATCACAGCATACCTGCCAGTCTGAGAATAATTTCAAGGTGCTATTAAGGAAACCATGTATCCATCAGAGAACTGAATTTACACCTCAAAAAAGCATTATAGGCTTGCATAACAATTTGGAGTCATAGAATAGTAGAATCATGGAATCACAGAATGGTTGGGTCTGAAGGGATCTTAAAGACCATCTAGTTCCAACAGCCCTGCCATGGACTGGGACACCTTTCACTAGACCAGGGTGCTCAAAACCCCACCCAGCCTGGCCTTGACACATCCAGAGTTGGGGCATCCACAACTTCTCTGATAAACGTGTTCCAGTGCCTTCCAGTGCCTTACCACCTTCACAGTAAAGAATTCCTTCCTAACATCTAATCTAAACCTACCTCTTTTCAGCTTCAAGCCACTCCCCATTGTCCTATCACTACAGTTCCTGATGAAGTGTCCTTCTCCAGCTTCCTTGTAGGTTCCCTTCAGATACTGGAAAGCTGCTGTGGGATCTTCAGGCAACATTCTCTTCTCCTAGAGAGTCAGTGATCACTCCTACAACAGAAGGAAAGATGCTCATGTGGGTTTGTCGTGGGTTTTTTGCGAGACCTGATTTCTTGGATGTGATTGCAGACAATCCTCAGATTTGGGGTGTGCATAATCCAATGTAGTAGTCTGTAACCCAGGAAGTATTAGCATAATGTTTTTAAATAAATCACAGAACAAAAGAATTATCTCAATTGATACTGTGCAGGTCCCTTCCAACTCAGCATATTATATGATTCTAAGATTTTTTTTTCTTTGAATATATTGACTGACCCATAGATTTTATTTTTCTGAGAAAGATAACTGAAAGAGAAAAATTTGCCATACTAATTGAAAGATATATGCCCAGCTCACTGAAGATGTTCTTCACTTTCTCTAAACACCGTAATAGGCTTTTGTCCCTTATAGAATCTTTCTACCCAGACTCTTCAGTTAGTGTGAGGATTTCTTTCTGAGTCATGCAGGTATGTTTTATAAACACCCTGGAATTTAGCTCAAACTAAAGACTTACTGAGGCAACAGGACAAGTGCAAGGTCCTTCACCTGGGAAGGAAGAGCTCCTTGCAGTTATGCCAGCTGGGCTTGACGGAGGAGAGCAGCACTGCTGGCAAGATGTAAGGTGTGTTGGCAGACACAGAGTGAGCAGGAGCCAGCAGTGTGCCTTGGCAGCAAAGAGGAACAACAATATTCTTGGCTGTGTGACCAGAAGAGACAGAGCAAAGTAACCATCTCCTTTTACACAGCATTCCTTGTACTGCTTCTACAGTACTGCATTCCATTCTGTGCTCCCCAATACAGGAAAGACATAAATAAACTAGGGTGGATTACTGGAGGGCCACCAAGACTGGAGCACTCACCCTGTGAGGACAAACTGAGAAAGCAAGGCTGGTTCAGCCTGCAGCAGAGGTGGTTTTTGGGGTTCCTTTCTGTAGCTGCCCTGCACATCTGGGAAGATAAGTGAGAAGATGGAGTAAGGCTCTTTGCATCAGGAGGGTGAGATATAATGGGCAGAGATAAGACTGGGCTACTTGGTGAGCACACAGCTGACCCTGCCTTGAGCAGGAGGTTGGACTGAACACACACATCTCAATTGCCCTCCTNAATAATAATCTTAAAAATAATAAAGCACCTGCTTTTTATTTTACTCTAAAACATTGGGGATGTGATAGAGGGTAGATAAAGAAAAAAAGGGAGTCTGAAAGACAGAATTCAAGCTTTGGTTTTAATTGGCAAGAAAAATTGTGGTGCTATTGTACCTTGGTACTGAGAGAATATGCTTTAAATAATTTCAAAATTGCCTATAAAATTAGTTACATCAAGATAGACATTTTGGTTATATTTAACATAATAACANTCAGTTAGTGTGAGGATTTCTTTCTGAGTCATGCAGGTATGTTTTATAAACACCCTGGAATTTAGCTCAAACTAAAGACTTACTGAGGCAACAGGACAAGTGCAAGGTCCTTCACCTGGGAAGGAAGAGCTCCTTGCAGTTATGCCAGCTGGGCTTGACGGAGGAGAGCAGCACTGCTGGCAAGATGTAAGGTGTGTTGGCAGACACAGAGTGAGCAGGAGCCAGCAGTGTGCCTTGGCAGCAAAGAGGAACAACAATATTCTTGGCTGTGTGACCAGAAGAGACAGAGCAAAGTAACCATCTCCTTTTACACAGCATTCCTTGTACTGCTTCTACAGTACTGCATTCCATTCTGTGCTCCCCAATACAGGAAAGACATAAATAAACTAGGGTGGATTACTGGAGGGCCACCAAGACTGGAGCACTCACCCTGTGAGGACAAACTGAGAAAGCAAGGCTGGTTCAGCCTGCAGCAGAGGTGGTTTTTGGGGTTCCTTTCTGTAGCTGCCCTGCACATCTGGGAAGATAAGTGAGAAGATGGAGTAAGGCTCTTTGCATCAGGAGGGTGAGATATAATGGGCAGAGATAAGACTGGGCTACTTGGTGAGCACACAGCTGACCCTGCCTTGAGCAGGAGGTTGGACTGAACACACACATCTCAATTGCCCTCCTGATGAATTTATCTTGTGATTCGATACCTTCTCAGAAAAGAGGCTGAAGAGTAGGAAAGATAACAGCTAACATGAGTTACCAATGCTTTGCTGTTACCAAAGCAGCAAAATCATCCTGGGATCAATAAAGTGCAGCAGACTTCTGAGACCCTTGCAAAAAGGTAGGGAATAGTCTGCCTTTTGCTTCAGTCATGAGAAGGAATAAAGTTAAATTGTAGCAATAGATTCCTTTGCCATGTTTTCTTCCTTTTAAACAATATTTCTTAGCCATTCACTCTTCTGAAGTATATATGAAGCCTCATTTATAGATTTCTGTCTCTATTTATATTATCTTTCTAGTATTTTCTGTCCTGCTTGCTNAAAAATGAGGAGGAAGAAAATTAGCTGTGGATCATCAGAAGAATTGTTCTTGCAAAATCAAGCATTGCAGCTCCTAGGTTCAGGATCACAGTCACTGAAAAAAGTCATGCACTTCAAGAGGTTTAATCTCAAAAATGTGGATTTTATCAGTTATGTTTGATATGAAGTCAATCTATACTGGATTCTACCAGACCAGAGAATAGGTTAATAGGTGTTATTACTATTTTAGTCAACTTTTAAGATCATTCTCAGGTCAGATTTGTATTTCTAGAAAACAGAAGAATGAGACATAATGCCTGTAGACAAAAACCTACTCTTGCTAAATGAGTATTTTATGGAAATTAGGAATTATTTGTACTTATTATCTAATCTTACTTATCCTTTACTTCATATAAAAACTTGATGAAAACCACTTTTAGACATACTTATTTTTGACAAAGTTCTTAAAGGATTTGTCAACTGCTTTGCAACATTTACTTAAAATTAGAAGGTGCACAAATCTCAAAACTATAATTGGCCAATGTCTTTTTTCTGTCATCTGAAAGAAAAAAAGTAAAGAGTTAAATGTTCTTCCAGTAAAATAATTTTCTTGAAGACATACCAGAAAGTATCTCCATGGAGATCTCTACAAACCAAGGAGCAATATTTCTTATAACTGCCTTCAACATCAATGGGGAGCAGCATAGTTAATCTGAATTTCTGATTTTTTTTAGGGCTAGGCTCCAGAAAGGTTCAGGTCTTAATTCGGCAAAAATAGACATAGAACCTTAGGCATCTAACACAGTGCAGAACTAATGCAATCTGAAGTATGTACAACCTTGAAGAAATAAAGAAAACAAAACCAAAACCAACCAACCAAATAAAAACCCCAAAACCCCCCAAAAAACCCCAAATAAACAAAAACAAACAAAAAATACCCCAACCCAACACCCCCCTCCATGCCCCACCTCAAAAAAAAAAAAAAAAACCAACAAAAGACCAACCCAAAACCAACAAAAAAGCCTCTCTGGAAATATTTATACAGTTGCATATGAAACCACTCTTTGGATATTTTTCTTTCTCCATTCCCACCACACTACCTCCACCAGGAAGGGGATGTGACTGCTCAGGATTGAAGAAAACTAGTCTTAGTCCCTTCCTGACCCCTTTGAATTTCCTGAGATTTACCAGTCCATACCACCTCCCATTACAACCATTTTCCTGAAAGCCAGACCACTTGCTCTCCTAAAGAAAATGTGAGGGCACGTCTGGTGGACAGAAGAAAGGTACCTCTGAGGTCCCAGGTAGATGTACCACAGGTAAGTCAGAACTAGAAAAAGAAACCTTTGTCCCACCACAGACAACCTGGAGAAAAGGAGCTTTCTCCAGCAGAGAGGCAGATGCCATGTTGCAGTGGAAGTTCTCCCTCTTCATTGCTCTTCTGTATTTTCTACTAGATATTTAAGCAACAGGCAAATGCTCACACAGGCAGTCTAAACAGTTAATTTCTGTGCATTTCTGACTTTTATAACTTGCTTTGCAATCATTTCTGCATGTAAAATGCCATTGTTTGTATATTTACTGCTGGCAGCATGAAGAAAGCAAAGATCATTGCCAGCTTTATGCATACTACTGTAGATCAGTCTGAAACTATAATAAAGGCTGGGTTTTGTTCCTTAACACTGGCCTTTTGTTGAGTTTCTGTCTAATATTCTACCAGACAAATCAAAGCATGTATAATTTTAAAGGGCTAAAGAGGAATGTCACCTTATATACCACAAACTGTTATTTTAAAAATAAAAGTTATGATGAAAACAAACAAAAAACACACCATGATCATGCTTTATGATACAAGTCCTAAATTCCCATTCTCTTCTTCATAAGGAATGAGAGAAAAACAGGATTTCTGATTTTTTCCTAATTGCTCTAAGTTGCAGTATATAAAAATTGCACAACTGCATATGAATGTTTTCTTTAATTGTAATTTGTAATGAAACCCTTTATGCTTCCTACATTGTCCTCTGTCTCAACAACATTAAATTCCAATTTGTTGACATCTGGTCCAGTCCAAATCAAATCAAAGACATTTGACATTGCAGAGCTGTATTCAGCAAGCTTTCAGACCAACAGCAGAGGTTGCACAGAATTTTTTACACACCACAACAGCTCTCCTTCATCCTCAGTATACACTGAAAAACAGTGTGAGAATCAAGTACCAGAAAAGAAAGAATGAAGAATTAAAAAGGGATGTCTTGTTCTTTCCAATTTTAGGTAATCATAAACTAGAATAATTCCACTGATGTCTGCAGAAGTCTACTGCGAAAAAAAATAGAGAAATTACATTTTCTCACCTTGAACAAAAGCTGTTTGATTTTAAATAATTGGATGAGTATTTTGTATTCACAAATGCAGCATTCTAGTTCCCTTGTAATAAAAGATATAAACAAGCTTTCTCTAACCTTCATCTCCCTCCCCAAAAACTCTCTACTTGAAATTTTGGTGTATGTAATGAATAAAACTATTATTAGGAAAACTGAAGCAGAGGTCAGTAAAGCAAGTGAAAGAAATGTAGTAAGAAAGATAATTGTACATGCAAGGCCTAGGAAGTGAAGGATCTGGGTGGCATTAATGATTTCATTCCTCCCAGTGCAGAGCTCATCAGATAAAATATCTGTTGTGATTTCAGTAATGTAACTGTGTCCTCTTGACTCTACAGCCTCTCTTAGGCTGTGTCCACATCAACCAGAGCACCATTTGGAAGCATGCTGATCCATTCTGGTCCCTTGCTGCATCCCTTGGGTTTGGCCTTGGAAGGGGATCAAGCACCATCCAAGGGTTGAAGTGAGGGATGTTTTCTCAGAATATCACTATACAATTCACATGTATTTTGACTTAATTTGTCATCATACCCTAGCTAGTGACTGCAGCACTTCCCTCTGAAAGATCCTTTTTGGTATATGAGGTCACACTAGTCCACAATACAAAAACAGTTTGCTTTGGGATTGTTTGGGATTTTATTCATTGAAGATTTTTATGTTAAATAATTAGCTTAGTAAATGTAAAGACTTCCCTGAGATAATGATAATGAGATGATGATAATGAAAACTTCAGCCTAGTGCTAAATACTGTCAACAGAAAAACTTGTGTCCTTCCAAGAGCCAAAAACCACTTATCAACATGTAACAAAATTTGAGCACAACACCCTTAATCAGACGTGGCTCAGTGAATGATCCCAGCCAACTCTCCTTTAAACAATGCATCGGTTTTACCATCAAAAACAACTCACAGGTGGGTGCTAATGTTCTCCCCCAGCTCCTGCAGTAGCAACAGCAACAAAGCATGGGGTCAGATGGGAGGGAGGATGAAGACAGAAATGAGCTGGTGGGCACCTACAACAGCCACTTAGCAAAGTTAGGTATAATGTTGTGTTGGTTTATGATTATTTCTACAAATATTAAATATCAAGGATAGAAAATTTCCAAATCAAAAAGGTTTGAGGAGAAGAGTGGGAAAAAGCACTGCTCTAGAGACTCAGCAATACTGAGGTGCCATGTGCCAAAGCTGTGAAATAGCCCTGTGTACCCCAGGCCTATTAAAGTGCAGCTGCTCTTCACTGGCCTCAATTCCTAAGAACCTGAAATAAGCAAAAAAACAAAACAAAACAAAAAAAAACCAACACAACACAGACATACCTAGCAAGAAGTGCTTCTTAGGAGGCTCCTAATAGCAGCAAATCATGCAAGATGTTTTCATGGCTCTGAACATCCACAGGCACCCGCTGGCTGAAGGCCTGTGTCAGTAGCAGAGCCCCTCCTCAGTCTATTTTTCAATACAAAAGAGTTAGATATGATTCAGTGTCATGCACCTCCCCACTCCCTCTCTCTTGTTGAAGAAAGAAGCTCATCCTGTACTCCTCCACCTTCCTCTCCACCTCCAGCTGTTTTGAAAGGGCTGCCTGTCATATTTAAAGCAGACCCCACCTTACAGCATTCACAGCATTAGATGCTGTGAATAACAGCATCTAATAAAATTCTGGGGCACCAAATCTTTCTGCTTTCCATGGACCCCTGAGGCTACTTAGAGCTCCTCAGCTTGCCTGTGATAGAAGGGTGAGTGACCCAGCCAAGCCACCAGCTTTTGAGTCACAAGTAATAGAAGGGTGGCCACTTCTTGCAGGTGCTCCAGGTGAGACTTATATACCAATTCTGACCTCCTATAGAAATGTCTCAGCTGCCTTTGCTCCTCCAGTTGCTGGAGGGAGTTACTGTCATGAGAGTAAAAGGGGAATACAAAAAGAAGGCAGTCCTGTATTCCTCCAAAAAGAGGAAAGTCCTGCCAGCTTTTCCTCCCCAGCCTTCGGGCTTCTATCTTGGGCAGAATGGGCAAAGCCACTGCTTCTCCACTAGCACAGTTCCCCATAGCAGTGGAGAAGAGGATGGCTGGAAGCACAGCAGCTGCTGCAGCCTTCTGGAGTCAGCTCTGAGTCACCACACAATCACAGTGCATCATTATCACCACTTAGCATGCATGATGACCAACACTTTCCACAAATGGCTAATAAATGTCTATCACTTCTATTTTAGCCTTCCCCTCTTATTTTATTTGGTCCAATTTCTCATGCCAGCACTTCACAAGCATCTTGGAAAGCAGCATTCAAAGTGTCTTCTTCCAGACTTTCAGTTTTACATATTAAACATAATTACATTTTAGGCAGTAGCCTGGAATCCGTCAGCACTGGGGCCATATTCCAGATGAGGGATGTGTCTCTGGCCTGGCTTGCTCCAGAAGCAAATCTAAATGTAGAGCACATGGAGGTGCAGGACAATACTTGCTCCCCTTTCCACCTGCTCTCCCACAGTGACAGAGACTTGCCCTCTTGCCTTGCTGTGCTGGGAGATTTTTGGGTATATCTCTAGGACTACCTGTGTTACTTGAATAACCACCCCTTCAAGGAGAGGGTTGAAGAGCCAGGCAGAAGTATCCTGGAGTCTAAATCAGTTTTATATGGGTTTAGCTGTAAATGTTCAGCTGGACTGTGCCGCTCTAGAAAATTTTTCTCCTTGTAGAGAGAGAAACAGTAGCTGTTAGCAGTACAATGGTTGCAAAAGATACTCCACAGGGGAACACCAGTTCTTAACACTGTTATTAAGGAAACACCTCATAAAAATCTTTCACAGATCTGACAACTCCTTGCTGAATTGTTCACAACTATAACCTCTCAGCAGATTTTCAAGAGTATTACATAGTTTTCTTGCTTTGCTTTTCTGCTTGGAAAAAGCTTGTTTCTTTCAATATTCTTAGTATTTTAGCACCATCAATTGAATTGAATAATCAGTGTTTTTTCTCTGAAAGAGTACTAAAAAGAAGGAATTGACTAAATTTATTGTGATTTAGCCCCAAATTTATAGTGTTTTTAACATGATGATGTGCTCAATTTAATACGATTATCAATTGACTTCCATATGTTCCTGCTGGGATTTAAACTTGACAATGACAGCACAACATGATCTGTCATTTATATATTTGCAACACACATTTTGGAGCTAATTCACTTCTCATTCAATGAAGAAAAACTTTTACATTCACTGCAGTTATTCCAAAATTACGCTTACAGAATTTGAAAGAAAAACCAGCCCCATAATCCTTACAGGTATTATAACAGATATTACCTATACACAATTTGAACTAGAGCCTCATATGCTTTGAATCATGTAGGTGTTCTGATCTACAGCAGCTGAAAGATCTGTCTCACCAAACATAAATTACACGCTTCATCTGAGAGGTAAATCCCCGGGAATCTTAGGCTGACATGGAATCTATGTGCTGTTTTCACATGCAGAGTCTGTGTGTTATCAGCCAAAATCTTAACTTGATGAATATTGCAGGTTATGCTCAGACATCGCTAGCACAAGAAGGTCAGGAGGTTAAGCTACACTTTCAGCTCTTAGCCACCTCTTCTTCCTAACCTGCAGCAGGAATTTCAGAAAGAAGGCTTTCTTTCCATTTCCTTGACATTTTCAGGATTGGAAGTCTTTTTTCCCTGCCCTCCTATCATCATACACAACCCTCTTTACCTCTCTGTTTACTCCTTCCAGGACAGGACAAAACACTTCCTTTCCATGTGCTCAGGGTGAAACAGAACAGAATCCTTTCAATTCAGCTCAGTTACCTGAGGATATATATCATTCTTGCACTTTTCTTCCATGGCACTGTTAGAGATCTGCATCTTTCCTAAGCGGGGGTCAGATCTATACATGCATGGTAATTTATTCACTATAATTGGTTTTTAAGTTCCTACAGTCCATCTATATCTATCTATCTATCTGGCATACTATCCTTTGGGAAACAACAGAAACTGCACACATTTCTTACAACATCAGTGCATTTTTACTTGTCTCTTAAACAGGATTCAGTCACTGGAAACAAGAATAAGATGAGGCAGTTTGACACAGACTGCCAGGAGATGTCTTAACACCCCAACCTGGTATTTTCTCCGTTGACCTGCTTAGGTTCCAGAGATTTCCCTAAACTTCACCTCTTGGACAAAGATCTGAATGTGAACTGATTGTTACCCAACAATTTATCTTAGTGCCATAAATGTAATTAAGAATGGGGGCCAAATTCCAATCACTTTTAAAATGGCATGGTTTCAGTAGAGATCATTCTGAATTCTAAAACCTTAACTGATGGTGTTACAGCAGCCTAGCTGGTCCATTGTGGCTGTCTTTATGCAAGCAAATTATAAGTTACCTGCGGAGTTACCTGGGCGTAGGAATACTCTGTCTTCTAGTGCTAGATCCATGCTATTAGCATGTACTAACTAACTTTTTCCCAAATAATTCCTGGGTACTGTTCAAAAGTTAACACTGAATGGACATTGCCACAAAGAGGTTGCATGCACATAGTCAACCTCTTTTGGAGGCACTGGGGATTCATTAGCACAGGCACGGGCTATTCTGTACTAGTTAGCCTCAGTTACTGTAAACATTTCTGGACACTTCTATTTTGCCAGCTTATAGCTGTGAGTAAGCTCTAAATCCACTCATATTGCAAAGCACAAAAAATTACTCTGAACACCACTGGACAGCCTTTAAACTAAAGAGCATCTTGAAAACCAGGACTAAAATTGAGTCCTGGGACTGTTACCACACTCAGCAGATACCCAATATTTTCTTAAACCTCTGTAACATACTCATCATACATTTGATGCCTAAAATACAGCTATGTTATGAATGCCTTGTAGTGTAGTATATATTTGCTCTTACAGTGACTAGCATTCCACAACAAATTAGGAACATACTCGAGTTAGAAAGCCTAAGCAAGGATAATTAGATGCCAAGCATGACTCTGTTACATAAAGATTGAAAAGTATCTCTTCCTGAAGTAACGGATGAGTATGCCCATGTAGTCTGTGTCTGCAATTAGTAATGTAGCTGTGCTGTCATGGACAACAGGATCAATAGATTAAACCACCCCCAACCTCATTGTAATTCAACAATGTAGGAGGAGAAGGTCATGGCCATATTCAGGGGTTAAAATTAAGAGGAAGATTCATTAACTTTGAATCCACCTCATCATGTCTGCAAGTCTGTATACAGAGAGATGGCTTTACATTCTTAATAAGATAGGAAGCACTAGGAACTGAAAGATTTAGAAATAACTTCAGTGAAGTAGAATTTAAGCAGCACTGACTATAAAACAAGGTAGTAATTCAAGAAATATGTGCATTCTAAACAACAGTCATGAATGCATCAATAAACAGATAAACAGATAAATTCAATTATATTATCTTATGTTGAACTCTGATATTTTTTGGACATTACTTTTGGAAATTAATGATAACCAACAATGTAGGAACACTGTGCTTTAATTAATGGCAAAATAGGGCTCAAAAACATTATGCATGACAACCTACCTAATGAAAGGGAAAAATCTTTGCTACACACTTTATTTTATGACCTTTTCTTTGCCTTCCTCCTCTTTCGTAGAGAAAACAAAACATTGTAATTCAACAATGTAGGTTGTTAGCACCACAGAAAGATTAACACGATAATGAATTTGAAATCATGGCCAAGTTCAGTACCAAGGATGTAGGGTGGCACTGATGGTGTGAGCTCCTATGCTTTTTATAGCCAACCTTGCACCAGGAAAGAAAAGTATCACTGTGTTAGTGTAATGATTTCTGTAAATTTGTATCAATTGGAACTTCCCCAAGGAAATCAGAGAGTACAAACTGGCCCAGCAAAGATCAAGAATTGTATGTGCATGTGCTTTCACCTGCTTGTTTTACATCCATTCAGAAAGCAGGTAAGAAGATGGTTCTGTCTTTGTTCTGATGTTAAAGCATTGACTGTTTTGTTTTGTTTTGTTTTAAAGATGTTATCCATACCAAGCATTTTCAAATTAAAAACAGTAGTCTCCAGCTGCTTCAGGAGATGTGGTGGACACCCTGATTCCAATGGTGTGAAGGTGTGTGGTTGCACTTCCCATGCTGCTGGGGAGGAAGTGGCCGGAGCAGTGAAGCACTGCTGTGGGAATGTTTACACAGTGTTGGAAAACAGCACCACTCCCTGCCAGCCTGTTCCCACCTGCCTCTGGCTGAGCAGAAATGGGGGAGTACAAAAGTACTTAAAATTTTCTTTAAAAGCTCAGCCTTTTTTTGCTCTGGACACGATTCTGTCCAAGAGAAGAGCCAAGCCTTCTACTACCCTGTAAATGATTTTCAGTGTTCCTGCTGTGAGATTTGCATGGTAGAGCCTGTAAGCTGAGAGCAGGAGAGTTGTGTATGCAGCACCTGCATGTGTGAATGATGAGACATGAGAGAAATGGGGTGCACATGATACCCGTGCCCATGTCATACCAGTGTAAAGAGCAAAGCTGGGGAGCAATCCTGGACTCCCAGCCTGCATTCAGGATGGTGCTAAGTCAGTTGCATGTCTAGTTTTAGATAGAACCTGTCATGCTACCTGCTTGCTAAGAGCATAGGCAGAGAAATCACAAGTCTGGAAAAATAAAAAGAGGAAGTTTCTATAGGCACACCCTCATTACATTACATACTGAAGGCAAAAGAGATATCTGAGGGCTAGTTTTATGTGCAAATAGAATCTCTTGGACAAACACTTACTAATCAAGGAGAGACCCAGCTTCAACTCCAGCCCCCTTCAAGTGTTTTATGTCACAAGCGTCGTGTCATGATGTGGGCATTACACTGGTGGAGTCCAAGTAACAAATACCAAACTTCAGAATGGCAACTTTTTTCCATTCCATCATTTCTGAATTCTTTGGGACGCAGAAAAGTTTACTAAAACTTTTTTCTGCTGTTGGAAATAAGTGTTTTTCTTTTGGAGTTTTTCCCCTGTGGTCCTTGTGTAAGATGACCTTGTGAAAGTTTGAGCCTGATGACTCAGAAAGTCTTAGCTTGAAAGATAATAAAATATTCTGAAAAGTATTGAAATTTGTCATTATCATTGCAATAATAAGGTGATGAAAATCAAGAAATATTAAGCAGACAACTATTTTAAAATTTCACAACCTTTTAAATCAACAAATTTGAAATTACACGGCACATATAAAAAAGACAATAAATTCTCATTATAGACATGTCCTGTACTCTCTGGACTAAATTCTATGATCTCTCAGGTGTCCTAAATTATATGTTCTAGGTGCTTTTCATGGTGTTTAAATTTTAGCATAAATTAAAAAAAAAACCTACATGCTACTACTACTTAAGTCATGCTAACTGAGGTTTAATACAAAAATTTTCATGATGCTTTTTCATCCTCCTCAGAGTTAACATTTACTACCTACAAAAACCATCAAGACTAGTATGACATTGAAAATACATACAGTAGGGGTTTTTGCAGCAGCTTCTAACACAATATAGCAGCATTTCTAAACCAAGCTTGTACAGAGGATATATTGTGCCTATGAGTTTTCTGAGTTCACCAGCAAATAAAATCCATTTTTCAGTAACACAAATACTGGCTTAATTTATAAAGATTTATGGATCAATTTCTTGCCCGTAGGCTGTGTATCACAATCCTGTATTGAGTTCCTTTCATCCCCTTAAGGGCAAGCTTAAGGAGAAGCCTTTTGGATCATGTTTCCTGCCATGTTAATTTTTAAAATGATGTGCTTTCTTGCTGGCTTTGAACAAGTCTTGGAGATGATAGACGAAATATTTGCTGACTTCTTTTAATTTCTAATCCTTGAAACTTTTTCTACCATGTGTATGGCTCACTACCAGCAAACTGTGACACTTGGGAACACTCTCACTTACACACCAGTTTAAAATCTGATATTTTAAAGCAAATACCTCTTATCATATTGGATTAAACATTTCCCCAACTATTCTAAGCTGTGTAATAAATAATAACCATGTATTTCCCCTATAACCCTAGGAAGCTGGATTACAAACTGAAGCCAAATCACATTACTTCTAGTTTGTATGTTTTTCATTAGAAACAAAGACATGGCATACATATTTTATTTTTCATACTTTCATGATTTGCTGTTCACAAGTTTATACAACTGATGTCTTTTCAGCATAGTTACCACAGAAATTTCTGTTAAATACTAACAAAAGTGAAAGACAGATTGAACAAAGAGCTGGCATAATGTTTTTCTTTCCCTTTCTCTGAAATGATCTGAGGTAATGAAAAAGCAAAAAAAGAAGCTAAAACCCCATTCAAAAATGCAACTTATCAGATAAAAATATATACCTGCAGTTTTACTTCATATTCTTCATACATTTTAATAAACTTATAAATTTTTAAAAAGCTTTAATAAAACACAATTTACATCTTGGAAAAGGGTCAAAAATAAGTTTAAAATTCTGCAAATTAAAACTAAACTCAGTACTTTAAAAATTTTGTTGTATAATGTCCCTACATACAACTAAGTCCTAGCACAATAGATTACAGAGACTTTCTAATTTCTGTGTATAATGTATTTTGTTTTGAAAATGAATAAATTTTCTGTGAATTGGAATTAAGTATACAGATAACTCTGGAATAGGAGAACCCTATTCCCTAAATAAAAATTTAATTGGTTCATAAGAAAGAATTTCTGTTCATATGGCAATGAAAACATTCAGAAATTTTTTTGAACTTTATAATTTTATTTAATGATTTCTCTGAAAAACAATCTACTTATTTAAGATCAAAGGAACAGAAATAAATAGTAATTTAGCTGATGGCTCTTCCTTTTTAGCTTATAGTCCTTGTAAGCCCATATTAAATTAATATACTTAATTTATTTAGGAAAGATAGCAAAGGAAAAGCAATATTTACCCTGTACCATCCTCTCCTTAATTAATATCTGTTAAACTTTGGAAGCCTAATCCACTGGTCAAGTCACATGTGGTTTCACTTGGAATGACAACTATTTCAGCTCAGTAAGCAGCAATAAATGTTTATCCTGGTTCTATATAGGAGAATAGATTTCTGGTTTCATCAGCTGCATAAGCAGTAGACTTATGTGATATAGACTTAGGAGGGTTATACAAGTGTACATCACTTACCTGTACTAAGAAGTTGCTTCAAAAGGTGAATTTCATATCAGAAAGAAAAATAAAGATATTTGTTACTGCTGATCTTCACTTGATCTTAAATGAGCTGAGCCTGGCTTATCATTTCATACAATCTTTTATATATCTTTTGTACTCTTTTGTATATCTAAAGCTGTATCTATATAGGTTATTTCATCAGTAAAGTAACCCGATTTCAAACATTAATGAATAAAACCAGTAATCTTTCTTTTGTAGACAACTCCTCACCTTCCCAGAAGTTTCATTGCTTGTTTGAGCACCAGGTAACACAAAATACAAATCTTACTAAGATGTGCACAACCAGTACCTTTGATTTTGGTCACCAGAATTTAAGAAATTGATATGCAGTAAAATAAGTACAAAAAAGGCATTTAATTTGTTTCGGTGTCAATGTATATGGATAGGAAATCTGAAACAATTTTAATCATATTTGAGACTGGCACGTAAACATAATGCAATATATTGAATTACCATCCACATGGGAAACTTTGTGAAAACATTGCTATAGTGAGGATAAAGGGTTCTGTATGAACAGTGAAAATCTTGCTCTTGATTGTAACTCCAAGGAAAGAATATGTCTTCTGATATATTAAACAGTAAAAGAGTTTTCTTAATCTTTTTAAGAAAGTCAGCCATCAGGATATAAGCTATTTACAAGAGTGTTGAGAAGAGTGAAGATTATCAGTGTTGACAAGAGAATAACTCTATGAGTATTAGCATGCTGAGAGTATAAATAGAAATACTAAAGAGTGTGCTTGTTATCTACTGCGTGGTTAATTCATGGCAGAGTGGTGGGGCTGTGGTAGTGGTGTAAGACGTTGAGACATCTTGTTTTCTGTATTTTTCGTTTGTATATCAAGTACAAATACTGAGAATATAACAGCTATTTCCCAGAGGTGAGGTAGTCAGAACAAATGTGAACTGCTTATTTTGCCAAAAACCATTGCTAAAGTTTATACAGTGAGATTGGAAGTCCTGTGGTATTCCTACAGATTTACTTATCTTAAATGTATGACAGCTTACAGGTTTTCTTACCCTGCTTCAGAGGGCTCTTACTACTACAGTTTAGCATCACAATTTTTTATACAACCATGATGTTCTACAAAGAATGAAAGGGACATGAAGCAATTCAAACTTTCTGGATTTCCTACTGGCATGCAGATTTTTTATTGTTGACTACATAAGTAAACATATTGCAGAGACTAAATGTTATGCTGCCTGTTGCAAGTATTTTTAAGGCAGCACAGAACTTTTTAGTTTAAAAACATCATACGCATTTTTCCAAGCAGCTGGTGTTTAAAGTATGTTTGTAAGCAAATTGCAGTTGATGTTTTCTCTGCTAATTTGGTACCGAGGGACAATCTTGAAAATTAGATCTACATATGACTAACAAAAATCTGTTGTACAATGTAATTAACTGAGCCAAGGTAGACCCTCAGAAAATGACACTAAACACAAGAGGTAAGTCTCACAGCTCTTGTGTCATCATGTTTGCTTTATGATTCATGCATCAGCCAGCTCCAGTGGAGCCTCTGGAAGCAGCCTCCATCTCTGCTGAGCAGGTGCACTGCGCTCTCTGCTGGGCACAGAGCTGCCGTGGGCAGAAAGCAGAGGGCAGTTTTGGGAGGCGGTGGCCACCACAGCTGTACCCATCCCAAGTCCCTCGTGTGAAGCTGTAGCTGCCGCGTGTTAGCCCTGGAAGAGCCGTACCTCCCCCTGAAACACGCAGGAGTGTCTCCTGAGCAAAGTCCCTTTGCACAGCAGCCGGGGGCTGCCCGGCCTTTATATGGCCACAGCAAACACTTTAAGTTAGAGACACCCCCGACCCTCTCAGTGTGAGCCTGACTTGAGGGCCTGATGAAGCCAGAGAGGCTTTTAAACCCCAAACCAACATGAACCATTACTGCCTCGGTCTGGCTACAAGGAAACATCAAATGCCCAGAGTCCTTTGTTTTTGATCCCTGGCCTGGCACAGTTACACCAGCCAAGGGCAACCGCACAACTGGCACATCCCAAAAGCTAGCTCAGCACTTATGAGGTGGGACATGGGGCGGTGAAGGGGCAGAGTGTCCTCCCTCTTCTCAGACATGCATGGCCAGACAACATCTGGGCTGTTCTTCAGGCCATGGCCTGGCCCTGACACTGCAGCTGGCTCAGGGCTGCAGATGGCTGGTTTGAATGCTGGACTGAGGTACTGTGAGGACAGCTCTGAATGCAAAAAGCAGAACAATATAAAACCTTAAGAGACAAAACCTCAGCTGCTGCTGAACCATCTCAGTGGCCACTACAACAACACCTATTCCATCATTTAAGTCTTGCAACTGTTTCTGCCAGTGCCAGCAGGCTCATAGAGCCAAACTGCTTTTATTTTGTGTTCGGAATATCAGCACTATGTTTTGACCTTTATCCTTAAGTTCCCATGGACTACTTCAGAGGAGAAACCATTCTGACAAGTTTATACTAAAAGTGAGTGGCCCTGACAATTTGTACATCCTTAGGCAAAGACTCACAATCCAGGAGTTGTCCATCTCTGTAACTCCTCGTCATCTACTCCATATTTCAAATATATTAGGAGGGGGATCTTTTCATCATGGCAAGTGCCTTCAAAAATCAAGCATCTATCACAGCAATGGCCTGGTCCATCCTTGTATTCAGGTAATGGCATTTCAGCTCAAGATGCCAGCCCCTCCTGAGAACAGTGGAGGCACTCTACAAGAAGTGATGTATACATGCTATGCCTGTCAGATATTTTGCATGTCAGCACCATTAGCTCCTGTCAGAAGACAAGTCAAGGTGGCACCACAGCTGTTGTGCCGTTGAGATGTTCACCAAACCTCCATCAGTCAGGAGCACCATGTCCAATCCCAGGCAAAGCTCTGTTTGCTGCTTCCTCCAGATCTGCACTGATGGCTTCATAGGACAGCTTGCACCCACTGCTTAGGAGTGGTAACTTTGCTCTCCAGTTGTCATTGTGAGGGCACCAGGTGAGCAAAGTAAATGTCATGTTTAGGGCAGTTAATCACTCCTTGAAGAAGGCATCTGCATTTTGCAGCACAACAAAGCTTTTATGAAAGGCACCTATGTATTTTTAAGTGTAGCAAATGTGTACATATCCTACACAAATATGTTTGAAACAAATGTTAAAATCAGTAATCGAATTCAAGGTTTGTGTTTTGTTCTTCTGGCTGCAGCTTTAATCTGATTCCCCATGACTGCAGTAACTAGATCTACAGCTACAGTTATTAGAGGAGGAGGGAATACACTCTCTGTCAGCACAGCAAAAGGAGCTCAATGAATCCAGCTTCACGCAGTGAGTGAGTCAAGAGCACCATCTCGTGGTTTTCCCTTTCCAGAACAGATTTCATTTAAAAAAATTTCTGTACTACAGCATAATTTCCTCAAAAGGGCTATCCTCAAAAGGGCTTGGCTTTGGGAGGTGGGAAAGGAATTTTTATTTAGAATCTTAATCTCGATTCCTTCTTTTCAAAGTCTCTAAGTCTGGGCATATATTTTAGTCTGGGCTTTATATTTTAGGGCTAAATATACAGAATTTTTTGAGAGTGGTCACTGACACAACTATGACTTACACACTTAAAGAAACCCAAACAAACAAACAGACATCCAACATGCTAAAATTTTGCTTCGTTGCAGCAAAACCTTTGGCTAGGGAGAACATATCTGGTACATGTTGCAGTTTTGCCACATGTTAGAAATCAGGCTTCGAGGTGACCAGCTGGGCTAAGATGCCAGTAGTTGCAGAGTTGAGGGTTGTTTTTTCTCTTGTTTTGATTCTTACATGTCCCACAGTCCTCAGAGCACAAAGGCTTCTGCTGGAGGATATATTAAACTGATAAGTGCATCCAAACTTGTCCCTGTTTATACAAGTGACTCTATCATCACTATCAGGCACTTCTCTTCAGCTTCTCTCCTTGCTGTGGTGAGAGCTGAAATTGCCTTTCATGACTTGCAGAAAGGTGGCAAGCACCTCGAGCAGCTCCTTGGGTTTTTCAGGGCAGCATCATAAGTGCAAGAAAGAAGAGCTGAAAAATGCAGATACTAAATATTGATTTCAGAAAGTCCTAAATGCCTAGCTTTGTCTGTCTCCCAGCTAGCGTTAGTACGAAGGAATAATCTGTCTTCACAGCTGTTCAAGCTGGGGGGAACAGCTGCTAGACACAGCAATTTACACAGCAGAGAAACGTCCCACCCTTCCACACCATGCAGAGCCATTGCTAGAGATAAGTAACTGGAAGAAATCTGTCCTTGCACCAGGCAGGCAGGAGACTCTGGCAGCCTGCAGGTATTTATCACCCTCTGTAGATCTGAAAGGAGTATGCAGCGTGGGTAAGCAGCTTATCACATTCCTGCAAAGTCACTGAGGCTGCCAACTGCTGAGTTTGAAAGTGGTTTTTGACAACAGCTGCAGGACCTGAGGAATACTGATCTCCATATGGCAAGCGCTGTGCTCTTGCCCTAGGTATGACTCACACCGATTGCATATCAAAGGCACGTCCGAGATAGCCCAGCAGAGACATTAACAACAATCTGCATCTACGACTTTCACACCTTTGGCACACAAATCACTCTCCTCAGCACTGCTTGGAGCACCTACTAGTAGTAACACCCATCATCCTCACTCTGAGGACCTGCTTTCTCGCTCCGCAGTAGATGCTAACATGCCTGGGTGGGGACTGATTGTCCACCCTCTTCCTTCAGCTCACCATTCACTGAAACTATTTATGAAGAGACCGAACATCCTGCGACTTTCAGTAAGATGCATGGTTTTATTCAGGCTCAGTGTTACTGGGCAAGGCTTCAAATGCTGGGCAGGATTATGATAAAGAAATACTAAAATATATAGGAAATACACCCTAATATATAGGAAATACACCCTAACAGATTCTATGTATAAGAAAATTGTAAGTGTTGATAACAGATCAAGGTGCTTAAGAAGATGTCACCCACCTGTTGAAGGCTGCAATCTTGAATGTCTATTCTGATTAAAACTAAAGCTGGTAGGCAAGGATCTGAGGATCATATACATCAAAAATGGTTGGGCAAGTGAAAACAGCCACAATAGTTTGCAGCAGATCCATTACGGCTTGGCCAAAGCTTCATTGAGCCAAATAATTTGACCTTTCCACAAGGTTTCAGGTAGAAGGTTGTTGCTCCTTATCACTCAGAAGTTAGTGAAAAATGTCCATTTCTTCTCTCTTATCTGGAGGTAACAGAGAATTTTTCTCAAAATTCTTCATGAACTGATAAATTTCTACAGCTAAAAATGAAAAAAAAAAGGAAGAAAAAGAACAGTTGTTCTTCACTCAGTGTACAAATTGTTAGGCCTACTAGAAAGTCCATTGTTCCTTCAGTAAGCTCAGAAATATGAAAAGGTAAACTTGATTTACCACATTCAGTTTGAAAACACACTATTTTATTTCAAGATGTAGCCTACAGTGCAACACCAGTCTAAGAATGAATGCCTGTGCCATATTTCCTGAAACTAACTATAGGAAATAGCATTTCTATTCAGATCACATTATCTGTACTCTTCAGGACACAGGAATTTCAGTAGACACAGATGAAAATTCTGTAATAAATTTTGCTTATAAGATTTCTTATCTCTGTGTGCTCAACCTAACACTTGCTGTGGTTTTATATGTATCAGAATGGTACTGTCTAAATACCAGAATAAAGTATAATAGGATCACAGAGTCATAGACTGGTATGGGTTGGAAGGGACCTTAAAGATGCTCTAGTTCCAACTCCCCTGCTGCAGACAGGGACACCTTTTATTAGACCAGGTAGTTCAGAGCTCCATAAACACTTCTGGAGTTGGGCACCCAGTTTTTCTAGAAAACCTGTTTCAGTGTCCTATCACCCTCACAGTAAAGAATTTTTTCCTAATATCTAATCCAAACCTACTTTCTCCTAACTTTGAAGCCATTCCCACTTGTCCTGTCACTACAAACACCACAGCTCAAGAAGCAGGACTACAGTGCGGTGCTCCAAGTCTGTTATTTACTTATCAAAGGGGGAAAAAAACATCCCAGATATTTCCACAAAATTATTGGTCTATTTCTTGAAATCTTGCCTTTCTTCACTGTGGGATCAGGAATATTTTGCTGACAGTGAGCTAGTTTGGCAACAGCAGCATAAATCCAGCCAAAAGAAAAATTTCCATTGAAATGGAAAGGAAGTGTTGGCACTTTTGATACTATAGGCAAGATAAGAGCCTTTAGGTAAGATGCAGGAATACAGCATGACAATGGATTCAGTACACTGTTTTACGCAAACCCAGGAGGACTTGCCCTTTGCTAAATTAACAATTTAAAGAAGCACATACTTGAAAATCTGCAAAAAGAGCATGATAAGCAATGTCTTAGGATGATAAACAGGAAGACCAGATTTGCCAACCAAATTGTTGAGAATAATCATTTATTTTCACATTTACAAGACAAATATGAATAATATTTACAAATATATACAAATATTAAAATTAGCTTGTGATTTCAAAAAAAGTCAAAGTTTTTTTTAGCAGTATAGCCACCATACAGTACTTTTTTTTGCACTAAGAAAAGGTTCAAGAAATGAAAGAAGAAATGAAGAGCAATTTCACATTCACATCAGAGAAGCCATCAGAGAAAATGGTATTATGAATGCCCACATTTTAAAATCAAAGGCAAAGCTTCGAAAAACCATAAAATCTAGTCTCCCTCATATTTTCACATTAAAAGGGGCTTCACTCACCTCACTCGACAGCACTTGAAATGCTTTTAAAACCCTTCTGACCAGGATGATTAAATAGTACAGAGGAATAATGGAGTGAACCATTTTTATGAATATGGAACAGCAGAAAGCACTCTGCTCGTGGATGACTAAAAAAAACTTTCATGGGACATTTGCCAGTTTGTACTGCGGGGGATGGATCACAATCTCTTTAGATTCTGTTTGCTTTTCTTAGTCCCAGGCAGCGGCCCTGGTGCGGAGCTGTGTTTCACTGGCTTGCTGCTCACACAGTCACTGGAGCTGTGGTAGCTGCACATGCACTTAGTGCAAAAGTCAAAGCCACAGCTTTCACGATTGCACGTTGCTCTTTGGAGGTAGGAGTCATACTTGGCAGGTGAGCCACAGCGATGGCAGGCTTTAAGGCTTTCAGTGTTTTTCAAGTTCCTGGCAGCCTGTTGGAAAAATAAAAAGCACACACAGAAAATCATGAGTAGAGGGTAAATAGTCTCCAAACACTTCCTGATGTTATCTTAGTGCCACAAAACATATTAAGACTTCTCCTAATGTAGGGAGACAAACTAAAAATTTAGCCTAATTCTTGTTGCATCAAATTCTGATGGAGTTCAGAACAGGAATAGTCAAAATATAATTGCAGGTATTTTGTACTGGAATAGAGGTAGCCAATTTAAAATTCTTAAAATTTAAAAGTTAATGGACAGGCTAAATCAAGAGCAGTAAGGATAACAGCCTTCCAGAATCTTCCAAACCTCATTCAAGAATGGTGATGTAGTTGTGTATAGATGCCATATATCAGGAATTAAATTTTAAGACTGCAGCTGAACAGTTGTACTTTTACATTCCTAGTGCTACAAAGTCCTATATAGTAGTATTACAGCATCTTGATTATACTTTCCAGTGACATTTCATCATCTTCTCTTATTGCATCAATTTCCAGAATAAGACTGCATTTTTAAAAGTCTTATATAGGCGCAGGTCTACATTGCAAGTATGTGGAAAAAAACCAGCTTAAGAAAAATAACAAGGTGAAGGGGAAACAGGTTGTTGGCAGTTATTGACAACTCCAAATGCGTGACACACTATAAATAAGTAGTCATTTTAATGCCAGGTAATTAGTTCTCAAACTAAACCCCACAGAATGATTAAAAGAAATATGCATTGCTAATTTTTTTAAAAATTCAAACTAAGAACTATTAAGTCTTTGGTCTTTTTTTTTTCCCCAACTGTCCATCAGTTTTGAAGCAAAGTTGACAGTTTTTGTGATATTGCTTATGTGGAAAATATGTGATTCATCATAAACCCATGGAAAATCACAGGAAATGACAGAATTTTTCCTTTCTGACAAGACGAAATGTAAGCAAAAAAAACCTCACTAAGTGAAATCCTTAAGAAGGAAAAAAAAGCATGTAGGACATCCCAGTATATCAATATTCTCTCCACTTAGCTTCTGACATTGTCTTAAAATAGGTGCACTAAGCAAAATCTGGCAGGCATATTAATAAGAATTACAAACACTTGAAGCTTGAGATGCTACTTTCAAAAATACACTTTAGAAGGTGATTGTTTGCCAGACAACATGAGAGAAATTAAAAGATGAGTGGAAATCACCACTTACCTCAGAAAACTCCATGAGCCTGCTGTGATTCCTAGATGCTTTGGATCTTGTGCTTTTTTTGTTCAAGTTTTTTGGTGGGGTTGCTTTCTGAATGGAAGCTAAGGACACTCTGTAGAGTACGTACTCTCTTGTTGCAGCATGCTCTGGTGCCTTAGTGACATTCTAATGAAAAGAAAAACCAAGACTTAAATTTGGGAAGAGAACTTACCTGATACAGGGTTTTTTGTTTAATAGAAGGCAATAAGCAATTTTAGATTCTTCCTCCTGGTTTCCAATAATAAAGCATTACATAAAGGAGTGCTACTGATTTTACCATAGCTTTCACAATCACTTGTGTTATAAATGCATAGAACAGCTCCCTAGTTCCTAGTCAAAAACCAACTATCTTCTATTATGTAATCCTACTTTCATATTAACACAGTTATTTAGGCAGAGCATCATAATTTTTTAAAGCAAAAATCAGTATTTACAATTCTTTATGGTGAACAGGAATGCCTGAAGCTTTCTTTGTGAAAAATAAACTCCACCCACCAATTTTCCAAGTTTCCAGTTCAAGTTAAACAAAAAAGCATACAATACCATGGAAGAAATCAAACTTTATGGGATGAATATTCAGTACAAATGTTTCACCCCGACAGTACTGTAAAATGCTACAGAAAATTCAAACTGCTTAACAACCTTATCCTGTGGCAGATCCTAAGCCTTTGTTCTGTTTCTGCATCTCTCAAGGAGAAACACTGCTAGTGTTTTAAGAGTTCTGACTTGATAAAAGACTAGCCTTGGTTGGATAGATCTACTATTTTTATTTAATAGGACAGAGGCATATAGTTGCCTCACAGTGCAAAAATCTTTTCAGTTTTCCATAGCAGGCATGGTGGACTTCAGAGACTACTGCTATAAACAGAGACTCTGGTTCACAGAGCCACCTGAGGGATTTATCTCAGTCTTCCTCTCCCTTCCGGATCAGTGGGGATGCTGAAGCAAGCAAGCCTCTGCTGAGAGATTCTAGGGCTTGCCCAGTGGGCTGTGCCAGCAATGACTCTTTCCTTCCTGCCTTCCTCTGTAACACAGGACTTGTGGAAGCCCTTAAACACATCTGCATTTCTCCTTGGGTCACCTTCTCAGTCAGCCTTCCTTGGGGTCCCTGAAGTAACTAGCAACGCTTGAGACAAGGCATCCTAACAGGACAAACTCAGACACTCCAGTGACACTTTTCAATCTAAGAAACTTTTCTGTGATCTCTTAAGCATAGGAGGAAACCTGTAAATAGCAGAAAAACACTGATGGTTCAGTGCAGAAACTTACAGAAAGGTTTTTCACAGCTCTGCTATACATTTGGAAAATCCATTTATCTTCTTGTAGAATCTTCTGCCATGTTGTGCTGACTTTGGCAAAACTGCAACAACAATACAAACATATCAGTCGCCTCCTAGGAAAGGGATTTATTAAATAGCAAGAATAACCGTATCCTTTTTCTTTTATGTAAAGATAGAATATGTTCACAGTTGTAGCCTTTTAATAATTAACACGTAATACTAAACATTGAATAAATGTCACAAGCCCCATATCTAAAACATTAAGGCATCTGATTAGGTGTTTTCCTTTCCCAGTGAAATACAATGACATCAATATACTTACTTTACTAAATCCATCTCGCTGAGATGCCTTAAAATGTTTCCTAATATATGCTTCAGGTTCTTTTGGAAGAGTTCAGCAAGAATGTCTATTCTATCCAGCCCCATTTTCTTTCCAATTAAGTTACAAAGTTCAAATTTTCCCCTAGAAACAATTCTGTCTACAGCAGCCCAAGACTTGAGATTTCTTTTACCACTTTTTTTCAAAGTTGAGCAAATCACTTCTTCATAATGGATTACTGGCAACAGTGTCTTCTTTGAAAACTGTTCTTGGGTCTTCATGAGACAATGCTTTGGTGTACCACAGAGATTCCCAGCCAAAGGTAAACTATCCTCATGTTCTACTGCATCAGCATAGTGAGTACTTAACATAGACGAATAACCACTGTCCTCATTAAGTTTACTGCTTTCCATTACCTCCATTTCACAGATACCTTCATCAAGTCTCTGGGTTACTTGGTTGTTTTCTTTGTTATGTGTGGGTCTTTCTCCATCTTCAAGATCTAGATTTCTGGTGGCTGCATGGTATGAGTCACTAAGGAGTATTTTCTGATGTTCTTCTGCACAGCTTTTACAAAAGCCTTCCTCATAATTCAAGGGGCAGGATTTTTCCAGTCTTGTTTTCTCCACAGCACATTTCAATGGTGCGAACCCAGCATGAAGAGACGGGCAATCAAAATCACGTTTCATTTTGCAAGAGGGGTTAAGGTTTGATTTCATTTTGTTGTTTGTATTCTGCAAGAAACAACAAGGGCAGTGTGAAAATACAGCATAAACTAGATCACAAATTCTTTTTCTTATAGACTCTAGGATGCTCCCCTGCTGCATTACGATTTTTATACTTTTATCTGAGTCACCCTCTAGCGTCTAAAATACAACTAGTGGAACTAAGGGTTTGAACAGCCACTGATTAAATCTATATAAGATCTTCCCAAAAACTAGTTTTATGCTGCATATAACTAGGGAAAGAAGACTGACTGAGTGATTTACTTAGTCACCATTTCACCAGCACAGATGAGACACACCAGTGCTTCCATTTCCTACCATAAAGGTAGCTACGTAGTCAAGACATTTGAGGTCCCTGCAAGGGACACCAGTGGCAGAGGGTCCATGAGTGACCACAGGCCTGTGCAGGCCAGAGAAGCCTGAAGTTTGCAACCAAGACCAGAAGCAATGCTGCTGCTACAGCCAGATATCTGGCATTTTTGAGAAGGGAGGAGGCTGGGTGGCACAGGAAAGGATTGAGTGCTCACGTGTGAGTAAAACACAAAGAAAAATAGCCATCCTTAAATAGTGGTTAGTGAAATAAAGGTTCAAGCATTATTTAAAGAGGGTGGGAGATCGATAGATATCATAGGGGAATTGAGCTTTTCTTGTCCCGTTCCATTCCCTTCCCCCGCCAAATGTGGTGCTATCTATATTAACAATTGCGGGGGGATGGGCGAGAGCTGAAGGGGAGAAGGAGGTCATCTCTCCCCAGTTAAATCTAAAGGGAAAATAAGTTTCAACATGCTTTGCAATCCGTAGGAAATAGAAGATCCCCGATTTGAGTAAGCATTTTAAAGGATTTAAGTACTTCCAGCAGTTTTGGAAAGAAGCATGAGAAAAATGTGTTCCATGAAGGACTTAAGAGAAAAAGTTTCTTCTTTGTACCCACGTTTGGTGGGAGAAAGGAGCAAATAGGCTTCTGGCTTTGTATCGTGTGAGTTGGGGGAAGAGATGCAAGCCCTTCCTAAGCCGCCTTCTCCCCTTCCCCCCTCCCATGCGAACGACCAGAGAAGCCTTTGGGCTGAAATCCTGATGATTTGGAAAATGTCCCCAAATCACGTTTCGGTGCACCAGGGCCTGCCCGGACCCCCGGAGGAGCGGGCTCGGCCGCGGGGCCCCGCGGCGCTGTCAGGCTGCTCCCGCCCAGCGCTCAACGTGGCCCGGGTCGGTGCAGGTAAACTGAGTCCCGGCTCCGCCGTGTCCCATAGCCCCGGGAACTTCACCCCACGCCTTCGGGGGCTTCCTATTTCCTCGACAATGGAGGATTCCCCCTAAAACAGTGGTGGCGGGGCGGGCAGGAGCACGCCGGGGGGATGCTCCTCCGACGGCGTGGCCGGCGGGCGGGATACAGCGCGGCGCCTCCCGGCCTGCCGCTGCCC
>VXAX01000398.1:806458-892759 GCA_013399835.1 Leptocoma aspasia | reverse complement strand
CCAACGCGCCACGGTCCCGTCCCATCCCGTCCCGCCGGCGGGATAGCTGCGGGGCTAGGCTAGGAGAGCAGTGGGACCGGGCGGCGGCCAGGAATCGCCATCCNCTCCCGGAGGAACCGGCGGCTGCCGCGCCCCGGCACGAACACGCGCCTAAGCGCAGCCTGGCGCCCGGCTACATCTGCGTCTGCTTGTTTAAATGGACGCGCCTGAGATCTTCCCATCACCCCGGCACGCTCCGAACGTGCAAAGCTCCTCTGCCGGGGAAGGATTCTCTCCCGCTCTGGAGATATTCAAGAACAGCCCGGATGCAATCCTGTGCCATGTGCTCTAGCATGACCAGGCTTAAGGAGTGATGTTAGACCTACTGTGGTCCCTTCAAAACCTGACCCATTATGCGATTCAAGTCTGGCGGTGGGTCTAGGCTCCTCCCCATGAAAGAATTGTATTTATTTTATATGACCCCACGCCTTGCAATGCTACCAGTGGTTGCAGAGTGAGCAGGAGCACTACTGGCAGCTAGGCTGACTGCACAGCAGTGCAGGCATCCCTACCGCTGCTGGAAAGGCAATCTGCTCATGGCTCAAGGAAGTTGCGTTTGCAAAGACAACATCCCTTGCATTAAAATTAATACAGAGCAAGCAGGGGACTTCAGGCCTTTACACAGTAAAGCTTGCCATGACAGGTGAAGGACAGTGAAGTCCCCCTGCATACAGCACTGTCAGAAGCCAGGTTTGGAATACCTCTGTCAGCCTCCTGCCAGAACTACACGATGTCTGTTTTTTCTCACACTGATCAGAGCCTGGTCACCTGCAAGGCAACAACACATTAGTGTTTGTTCAAGAGCCGGATGAGAATAGGGAGGCAGGATCTGGCCAGACAGGCAACCAGCTGGAAGATCAGGAAAGGTCTAGGATGACAAAGACCTGAACAATTATCTAAGTTTCATGCAGATTTGGAAGAACACGAAGTGGAACAGCAAACTCCATCTCTCATTTGGCATAAGAAGGCCTGGCTTTAAGTCATGTCCCTAGGACTTTCACAAGTGCTCTCTAGTGTTCCATTTACAATACTGATTTGGTAAGAATGAAGACTTCAGTCCTAGTTTCTGCTCCAATAGGTATCTAGTTATTTTACACAAAAATCCATTAAATGTTTCTTTTTACTTTTTTATGTGCCAGTTTGGAGTTATGAAACTGCTAGTAAATACAGACCTAGGTCTCATGCTTACCAAAAGGAAATATGTATGCTTCATCTTATGCACACAGACACTCCTTCATCTGAAGTTAATGTATGCATCTCAAATTAAACGACTTGGAACTTAATCATAGTTACCATTAAGTGTTTACTAGAAAAAAAACTGATAAAGATATCAAATGTTTTAAAATGCTGTTAAATAAACAGACAAAACCAGTAAGTGCCGGTCATAGCACATAACTTTTAGAAGATCAATAACTTGGACCATCAAAACCATAAAGGAGAAACTGAACTGAAGTCAACTGGATACTAAAATATCAGTCAAACAGTATTGTAACAATTACTTTAATTTTTCATTCAAGAACAGAAACATTTGTTCCAAAACCAATTCATATGATTCATCACTTGGCTTCCATGGCTTTTTTTCCTTGAACAAGGGATATTCCTAAACTTGTTTTGTATTTATAAATAAGAGCCAGAAGACCTTGAAAACACGACAGAGATGCACTTTGACTCCCTTTCCCATGACACATGTAAGTGACTAATAAATATGTGGATAGATAGAGTGGAATAATTTATTTATCAGTTTGTTCCAATCACTCAAAATAGGACTTTTTTTTGTTCTCTCAAGTAAGCTATTTCACACTGCTGTGTGATGGTTAAGCCATAGTTTAAATGAAAATGGGAACTGGAAATAACTCCTTTTTTAATGCATGCATACCTTTTGAGAATGGTGTATCAGTTCTCAGTAGAAGTTGTTAAAAACTGCTGTTACTTCTGGTGCAGTCAAACTTTTCAAAAGGACTACTGCAGCAATAGTGTCTTATATGAAGATAATAAAGTCTTTTACTCAGCAAGTACAAAAACTGTTTAATATTCATGAGGAAACAAGTTGTGATGTTTTTCATGATCTGAAAAGAAGTTCCATTTTCTGGGTGGTGCTCTGAGAAGCTTCTTTGCAGACCAAGGTCTACATCTGTTGTAATGGCCTGAGAAAGGACAATGTTCAGGAGGAATTATTTTTTTCATTTTCTGAAATAATTTCCATTAGAGATTCATAATCAGCATATTCTCTCAGAGTGTGTATCATTTCATCTAGCATTTCTTCCCCTAGCATGAAAGACTCAACATGATGCACTGATCTGCTTATTCTGTGGTCTGTAATCCGGTCCTGTGGAAAATTGTATGTTCTGATCTTCTCTGATCTTCCTTTAGTCCCAATCTATTGAACAAGAAGAATCAGTTTATCATCATCGTCATCATCTTACAAAAATGATGAAATATTGATTAGGCATATAAAGCAAAAGGTTGCTCTTCCTCACATGACTATACAAAATTTGTTATAGTTACATTATATGTTATAGTACTCAGATCACTTCAACAGCTGTAGCAATTGTTCTCAAACATGTAAAAGAACAATTTTACCGCATCTTTTTCTAATACTATTCTGCTTCTTCATGCTGCAATCCACTTTGTTTGAATGGATCTCTAGGATTTACCTGCTACTGAAATTTTAAGTCTGGCTAATATATGACCTTTATTGCTGCAGTAAAATGTAATGTTGTTGTTTAGAGAGCTTGGGGACTCCACAAATTTTGTTCTCCAGAGTGGCCTAGTGGAAGGCATCCCTTCTCATGGTAGGAGGGCTGGAGCTAGATTATTTTTAAGGTCTCTGCCAACCCAAACCATTCTATGATTCAATGACTTTTTTTTTTTGCCTCATTTAAGTCATTCCTGGGCTCCTGCTGCTCCATATTTCCATTTACTACTTGCTGTTCAACAAAGCTGTTACCCTAAAAACATATGCTTGTACAGAATTATATCACAACTAAATGAAACTTACTTGAATCTTTCGAGCATAATTTCTCTTTTTGGTTTCTTCTTCTAGTTTGGCATTGTATAATTTAGCACAGAGCATTTGCATAGCCTTCTCTTTGTTTCTAATTTGGGATCTTTCTTGCTGACATTCAGACACAATTCCTGTCAAAAATATCATGACATTTAGCATTTAAGATTAGCACATAATAAAAGAGCTCTGCAATTTCTGGAAGATTTTTTATATGTTACATTAGGCTGTTACATTTGGACTGGGAATGTAAATCCAGGTTTATTAATGAGTAATGATACATTTTGGGAGAGCTGTGTAGGCTGAGTTGTACAGGTGTTTTAAGCCATAAGACAAGAAATTTGGTTCAGTGGAAATTTATTTCGCCTGGACAATGGATGGATAATGAAATATAAGATATGTGACGTGATCTGACTTATAAAAGACGCTTTCATTACTTGTAAATTTTGGCCACAGTTCTAGGAAACGTAGGATTTAAGGAACAGTAAAATACATAAGATAGTGAGTGCTTAGCAAACCATCAGAATATAAAAAAGTGGGCACTATTTTATTTAAAAAAATAGAAAGGGTGTGCTTTCTCATCCCAAAACACACAATTAAAGGTAAGAAATGAAAAGCCAAAAAAAGGAGCAGGAAGAAGAAATACAGTACGAGCTAAGTTGTTAGCTGGACTTACTAAGTAGCTCTGGTAATATTAGAAGATGATTTTATAAGATTACATAGTATTACTTACTAAAAGACTTATTTATAAACAACATTTTGGATCGTGGTGAAGGTTTATAAAAAGATTTAGGATGAGAGAAATAGAAGAAGCAACAGGAGAATTTTAGGGGAAGAGAGATCAGAGAAATGAAGAAGGGAAAGGTGGAACAAGTCAGGAGCTAACGTGAGGTATGAACTCCCCCATTAACCATGTATAAGTGCAAAAAATGTGCAATACACTTTAAGATTTCTATAAGACGCCCTAACAACTGCCATCAGCAAAAACTAAGATCAATTGCTGGTTTTAGTTTGTTGTGTTTTTATCCAAACATACAGGCAATGCAAAACATTTTTAATCTGGGCTATATTTTTGTCACCATATAGTGAACAGAATCTTAACCTCTCAACTGCTTGCCTTCTGCTTTACTAGAGTGATGCAACAAGTGCAGAATGCATTGATGTTTTAAATAAGTACAAAGAAATGGGTGGCAAAAATCTGGATACATGAAGATAAAGAGGGCTAGGGATTACCCTGAAACTGTGTAAAGCCTGATGAATGTTTGTGGTAGAGAAGAGGAAAAGTTAAAATGCAATGAAAGTTAAGAAAGCTGTTGTGAATTGCTCAAAGGGAAGTAAAAGGCTTAGGAATGGCAATAAAATGACCCCATATGACAGCTTAAATCAGGTAGTGTTTGAGGGTGTATTTTATCCCTGCTATGTTTCCCAACCTGAGCCAGAGGGATGGGCCTCCTAATTATGTGTGTCATCTATGGGAAAGAAGCCAGCAGATGAATGGGAGCTGGCATTCTGAGTAGACTCTGAAGTTAAAAGTAAAATTTTAATACGAAAATAGCACAATCTCTCTTTTGGAGACTAGTCAAAAAATTCAAATAATTCGATTTCAACCTATTCAATTTTTCTGTGTAATTTTCATTATTTGAAAGCTTAAATATAATTTTGTGATAGAAACTGATCTGACTGCTTTTAGAGTGTCATGTTTAATAGCAAAATTATAGCTTACCTACTGAAGCCAGTAGTCTTCACTGTTAAGAACTGGAGTGGGCACAAGATGATGCATTTAGAGTAGTATGAACAGACACGAAAACTACATTAAACCTCTGCTCTACTGCTGCCCAGGTTTGAAAATAAAACCATTGTTTCAAAAGAAATTGTGACAGCAGTTTTGGAATGTAGATCTTGTACTAAGGAAAGAATGAAGGAGCACCTGTTGGAATGTGAACTATCCGTACAGCGCTATCTGTGGTATTGACATGCTGGCCTCCAGCTCCGCTAGCTCGCTTTGTTTCTATCCGTAGATCTTTTGGACTAATTTGCAGCCTCATCTGTCATGGGGGACAGAAGAAGAGAAAAAAGTATTTTATGATGTTTCTTTCTAGACAGATATCAAATATGCAGTTAGTTTATTTTAGAAGGCACATTCATGCAAGATCAAACTTCTGAACGTTTATGGGTACTAATTCAAATCCTCTTATAAACATATTAAGAAATCTTGGTAATCAGATTGGAATGCATCACAATGGAACCCCAGAAATCAGCCAAATAGTAACTTAATGCATAACCATTGCTTAGCACTAATTTTTTTCTCTTCTGAGAGCTCTGCATTCTCTTCCAGCAGAGTTAACCAATATCTGAGCTTGATTTTTAAGCTTGGTTTTTAAATGAAATGGAAGACATTCCCTTTTTTGGCTTTGGAGTGGAGCAATAGCCTCTGTGAGGAAGGAGCAAGACAATTTCAAGAAAGTTCAGGACGGACTGACATCTTTGACAATCTGCTAGGTCAACATGAAATTAAGATCAAAACATTTCTTTCTTAGTCCATTGCTTTTAAGCAAGCAAATACAGCAAAACTGAATGATCATACACTTTAGAGCAGGCAAGTGAGGACACAACAAAAATGGGAAAGAGAAGTCCTAAAAGAAGTAATCTATGAGCCTGGTAAAATGATTCAGTCTTTTGTTACTTTGCAGAAAATGTAGTTTTTCCACAAAACATGCAAGATAGTCACAGTGAATTTTCAAGACACAGTCAATCAGTGACTTTATTGAAATTATGATTATGAGAAAAGACAGAAATTTTTTATTTCATCCCTGTGATAAAAATAAAATAACAAATACAACTTAGTTTAAAGTTAAAGTTTCTACCAAGAGAGGCAGAAAACACTTGGTATCAAACATTGCTCCTGGTAATGTCTGCTATACTGAAAGATAAATATTACCTCAGTGGGTTGGGGTAATATTGCAACAGTCATTGTGCTGGTGTGAATGCGTCCTTGTTTTTCTGTCTTAGGTACCCGCTGAACACGATGCACTCCTCCTTCAAACTTCATGTATTTGTAAGCCTCAACACCTGCTATACTGGCTACTGCATGTCTTAGGCCACCTTAAATAGACAAGAGAAACAGTTGTAAACCTTTAAGAACTGCTGGTACTATGCTGTTATACTTCAAACAGTGTATTTACACACGACTGGCATTTGTTTCTTAAAATGACAAATTTACCATTTAAACACTTGGGGAAAATTACGCTAAAAATGCAAGAACAATCACAAAGTCATACATATTTACTCACACACTACCTCAGAAAGGAAAGGACTGTCAAATTCTCTTTTATAGAGTTCTATTTAATTTTTATATACATTTTTATACTTTTTATATACACTTATATAATTTTTTTCTGGAGCAAACAGAACACAGGTTCCCGCACCTCTGACTAATACCTCCAGCAAAACACTTGACAGCAACATCCTATGAGCATTGAACACTTGGAACTGGGAAGTCAAGCAATTGCGGCTTTGGGATAGTTTGTTGCTCTACTAGTTTATGACATTCTTGATCTTCCTTGTTTGCTGGTGTGCAGTATAAGTGAATGAATATAACTTTTCACCCATTTTTGTTTTTAATGCAGCTCAATTCCCAAATCCTTTTCTCAGCACAGTGGATGGTGTGCCAAGGGAATGACTGAAGAAGACACAGGTGGCCTTGAAAGAGTATTGCTCTTCAAGCCTTGCAATATGAAACCACAGCCGAAGAAAAGAAGAGGCACATACTTCTCAGAAATACTGGTTTAAGCTATTTCTCAGACTAAGGAACTCAAACACAGGGACAAGACAACAGCTTTTTAAAAAAGGAAAATGAAGGCAACATGGAATCTGAAAATGCCCTGTGCAGCAGGAAAAATAATTTGCCAGAACACAGGCCAGGTTGTTCACCTCCATGGACATGTTTGTTCACTCATAACTTTATTAAAATATATACTGGTTTACAGTAATGTTTGTGAAGGATAGGAAGAGGCAGTTTGGCTTTCTATTTCACATTATATTTATCCTTCTGCTTTTAAAATTTGTAGTGATATGTGTGCCTACAGTGCTTAGAATAAGATGACCAAGAATCTGGTTCACACGACAGGTATTTAGATTATACTGCTTCAAACTGACTACTACCAACACAGCTTTATTATGAACTGCAGCCAGATCTAATGAAATTTTGACAAAACTTTTATACTGGCAGACATGTTGTAGGCTTGTTAAATACAGTTAACTCCTAATAACTATGTGTTTCCCCTTTCATATAAAATGTTCCAATCTATCCTGATATCTGATTTACTCAGAATAAGGGTATGAGTTTGCACTCATTTTTTATGTGGCATCTTAGATCGGGGAAAAGGCCCACATCTGTGTCTCTGCCTGCCACTACAGGGTGAGAAGCAGTGGATAAATAATGATTTGAGTTTGTGCTTCAACATGCGCACTGGATCTTCAACATGCTATTTTTGCACAGTGGCATCTCATGGGGTAGGTCAATAAAGCCATTTAAAAGTGGACCCTAACCTGTATTTTATTGCAGCTGTATTTAACATTCACCATGTTCACACATGCTCACCTTCAGATTTCAAATTCAGGAGTTCTCTGAAATAGGGGAGTTTGACATTTTAACATAGGACCTTGCTTTTGCTCGTGTGATCAATAAAAACGGAATGTGGGTAGGATGTAACAGCCTAGTGTCACCAGCGTCCTTAGCCCCACTCTTACTCAGTACAGCACAGACACTTTGAACCTGAGGGTTCAAACATCTATTGGCTGTGCCATTGTGGTTACACAATTATCAAAAATCAAAAGAAAAAAATCAAAAAATAACCTGCAAGAGGCTGACAAAAGCTAGGGCTGCCTTCATTTTTCCCAAGATTTACATCCTAAACGTTCATTTCAGTGCATAGACAAACCCTCAGAAAAACAGACTTTAAAATAAACATATAACCATTTAAAAAACCTAACCCTTTCAAAGAGAAAATATGGATAGATTTATACTAGGTTAACATATTAGTTCCATTTCCCATTTAAGGCATTAATGAGAACATCTCTGAGGGTGTGGGCTCCTTGTCCAAGGAGTGAGCTTTCACCAAAAGGGTAGCCAAGCCCAACTCCCTTTCTCTTCTAATCATAGGACTGTAAGCTGAGTCAGACCTGACTTACAACTATTCCATAACAGGGCTTTTAAGCCAAATCAGTGGACTGATCCAATTAGCATGGTGGCCTCAAAACTGCTAGAGCTGAGAAAGAAAAAACATACAGCTGGCTGGAAGATGAGACAGGCCTTGCTTAAGCTGACTGAAACTGTGCTCTGAAGGTGAAGTGTATGAGACTGCTGGGGTTTACCCAATCCAAGTCTTGCATCAATAGAAAGGAAACTTTCCTCTCCCCCTAGTATGTGAAAAAAATAAGACCCAGACCCTTCCTCTTTTCTGTTTACACCCATCTAACCTGTACAATGTTTATTCCATTTACTTTTAAAAAAAGTGAAATTAACAGATTTCTGTTGGCTTTGAAGGCTGAACTGGTTCAGTTCCTGGAAAAGCATTTGCCTGGTCATGAATGGGAATGCACATGACTTTGGTCTTTCACCTACAAGATGCACTCTAATATGAAGCTTCTCATCCCTATCACCACTTAAACTGTAAAAACAGTTTACTCAGCACATGAGCTCTTAACCATACAAGAAGTTTATTAATATTAACAAACCTAGATAATAGAAAATAAGGAATTCAAGTGTCATAAAATTAAAAAAAAAGTATACTAATTGAATCATTAGCAACCACTCTAGAGGGGAGTGAGCCTCTCTAGAAGGGAGCCTGAGTTCATGTTCATCAACTTGAAATAAGATATTTGCTAAGAACTCTAAAGAAAGATATTCGAACAGTTCACAAATATAACACTTTTTAAAATCAAATTCTACTGAAGACTTTAACAGTTGCTACAGATAGGCTATATGCAAATACCCCATTCCCTTATATTATAGATGAGATACTATTACAAGTAAACTTAAGATGGTTTAGATTAAACTTAAAGAATTGTTTTAATAAAACTGATTCCTCTATGCCAATAGATCCATAATAAAAAGATTTTCCAATCTTCCACCAACCTAATCTATAAACAATAAAACATTAGATAACTAAGTAGAACAGTGTAGCCAAATAAAGTTCACATAATCTTTATTTAAAAAAAGAAAAAAGCTAAACCAGCATATCTGTATCACCTTCTAAATTTCCTTCTGCCAAGCACTTGTCTTTCAATAGTTTTAAAATGTAGAAATGAAATTACTAAAAGACAAATTTTCTTTGTAGTACTTCAGTATTTTAATAGTTTTTCTGAAATGGAGTTTCATGCTCAAATGCTCTCCACAGAAGCTGAGGAGAACTGTACTCAGACATTCAAACAATATTCCACTTCTAAAATTAATATAGTGCAAATTAGCTTCCTTTACTTAGGAAATTAAAATGTCCTATGAATGAATATTTCAACTCGAATTAAGAAGTTACAGTATTTTCATTACTGACCTATTTCACTGGGACAGTATTCTAATATTTCAAATTTCCACTTTTTATAAGCAGCATATCGTTGATACATATCAAATATCTCCGAGGTGAACAGCATGGCTTCCTGCCCTCCAACTCCAGCAGTTACTTCCATGACAAGATCACTCTCGTCTGTTTCTTCTGAAGGAATCAAAAGCAACACTATCTGTGAATACAAAAGCACCCAGCTAAGACTCCTCTCTGACACTGCTATCCACGCCTGAGACGGGGAAAACGCCAGACAAGTCTGTAACTGATCCAGGCTGTGTTCTCCTGCCCTGAGGACAGGCTCCAGCCAGGCAAAGGTGTGTAAGGGTGATGCTGCATTGCAGGAAGGCTCCCTGTGTCTGTTCATGGCCACAGGAGCTACACAGGCCTCTCTTGAGAGCCACAAAACTTCTGTGAAGTTTTTAATCCATCAGGAGCACTGTGAGGATAAATCACAGGATACACGCCTGTTCTTGCAAGACAACTGAATATCCCCCTTCTAATCAGATTCCCCTTTAATTCCATCTCAATTGCAGAGCTAAGAAGGATGTTCAGGAGCATAGTACTTCAACAACAACACAAATGTATTATTTGTTTACTTATTTTTAAAAAAAGAGCCTGATTTGCAAAAGAAAGATATACCAAAACCAAAAAATGATCAAAATTTTGCATGCTGAATCAAAATTCTGGATGATTTGCAAATGCTTTTAAATCCTCTTCCTTTACTAGCATTACGTGATATTTCCTTCCAGAGGACTACTTCTTTTGGCAGAATCATAAATATTTACAAAAAATATTTGTGAAGTGACTGTTGCATTGTTGTTGGAGGAATAAAGAATGTGACCATAGCAGCTTCTACAGTAATATTAAGTTAAAATTGTCTGTTTAGGTAAAGATTTTTTATTTGTTAAATAACATAGATACTCTGTAAAATTTATATAAAGTAGCAGCCTAAAGTAGTTACATAGTATTACATTTTTTTCAAAACCACCAGTGAGTGATACTATGTAAGTTTAACATTTCCAAGGGCTAAAGAGTTAGACATCCATAAAGATACACCCAGACAAGACAAACTATAGCACCTATTTAAAAAGATACTTTGATTGAAACATTTTCAGGTACAAATAGGCACTTGCTTACAGGATGTCTTTATAGCACCTGATTTTTTCGTTTCCCTTAGCTAACAGACACTGTTTGAGGACTGTAACTACCACAGAGGGGAGGAGAAGAACTCATTACATACATCTTGATGAAAATCATAGAATAGTTTTGGGTTGGAAGGGGCCTTAAATATCACCTAGTTCCAACACCCCCAAGAAGACAATTTGGCTTTGTTGATTTAAGAATGGCAAGGAAACAGGGGCTTTATAAGGGGATCTAACCTGTTGTTTCAGTTCAGCTATCTCTTCTTCACAGGAAGCAATTTCTGTTTCTGCAAGCTTCCGGAAATCTTCATTCTCATCTGAAATATTTGAGTATGGTTAACCCTCAGACTTAGATCGGTGCCATTCTGAGAAAACCTTCTGAAAAAAACTTACTCTATCAAAGAAAAAAACCCAAACCAAAGCCAAATTACTACACAACCCCTCCCTACCGCAAAACACTAAACCTGTCAGAAAATCAAATTGCTAACATGGTCTGTAAAGAACTAAGAGTTTTCTAATCCTGTGCAGGTATAAGACATGAGAAAAATCTGAAATAAAAGAATTTCCACTAAAACATCAAAAACTAAAATCCAAGCCAACCATAAAGAACAACGATTGCTGTGCCAGTGGTCAAACAACAGCACAGGTTGCACAGATCAGTTATGAATTTCCATCCTTGGANCTCGGCGCCGGTGACGTCACGCACGCAGAACAGCCGCGGCCCCGCACCTCGCGCCAGCTCCCGCGTGTCGCGCAGCTCCCGCTCCTTGTCGCGCAGCCGCTGCACGCGCGCCGCCAGCTGNTGGAGATACTCAAAACCCAAGTGGGTGAATCCTTGAGCAACTTGTGGGTGACCCTGCTTGAGCAGAAGGGTGGACTGTGTGATGTCCAAAGGTCCTTCCCACAGCAGCCATTTTATGGCTCTAAAAAACTATTTTCTGTATTTCAGTGTGGTAAGAATATAAAGGATTTAAAGAGCACAGCAGGTCCAGAACTGGCACTCCTTGTTAAAAGGATTATACCCCTATCACTGTATGCAAAAATCCGAATCCCACAGTTCTAGGGAATACTTAATCATCTAACGAATGTTTACTGATGCTAAAGTATTCCTTTTCTACATTTTAGTTTTCTAACTGCTATCAAAACGAAGCTTGATTCTGGGTAAAAAAAAAAACAACATTATTTGGCAGCGCTAAAAGTGTGCAGCTACTGACACACAACAAAGTCAAATCACAGCGTGGAGGCTCAGGCGCTTACTTCTGTGACTGCCAAAACGGAGACAGGCAAGCGGACTGAGTTGTCTTGGCAGCAAGGGAAAGAGGGATTAAAAAAAAAAAAAACTCCACCAAAACTTTAAAATTTTCTATCCCCGATTAGTTATCTTTGTTTTATATGGAATAGGCAGCAGCATCAGCACTTCCCACGCCGACGGAAGCACTTTCCCCACTCACTCGTATCCCCGACCTCTGCTCGGGCTGTTTCTCTGCCTCCGGAAGGCCCGGGGGGGCCCGCCCCGGGNGCGCAGGGAGGGCGCGGCGAACAGCTCCTCCAGGCCGGGCCGCGCGCTCTGCCCGCGCCGCGCCGGGAGCGGCCATCCCACCGCCGCCGCCCGGGGGCTCCGAGGGGACAGCGCGGCCGCTCGGTAGCCTTGTGCCACGCGGTAGGCCCGCGAGAGCAGCCGCATGTCTGGCTGGGGCCGGAGCGCGGCCGCCCTCCTGTCGCGCGGGCCTCACTGCGTTTCCGGAGACGCCCGAACGCGCTCGGCTGTCTCCCGTCCGGGTTTCCGGAAGTTGCCGAAGAAGCTCGGCGCTGGCTTTGGGCGCAGTCGGAAATCATCGGGTCTCCGGTGGCGGAAATAGCCGAAGGGGTTCGGCTTCGGACTGCTGGCGCTGCCCCGCGGTGGGGTGGGCGGGCTCTGATTGGCCAGCGCTCCGCCCCATGGCCCCGGGCGGGCGCCCCGAGCGCCCTCTGCAGGCCGCGGAGGGGGTTTAGTCATTCTGAACAAAAAAAAAAAAAATTTAAAAAAGCCTCAAACCCCACCAAATCCTCCGTACCCCAAGTTTATAGGAGAACTTCTGCGCAAGATCCTCGAGGGCACTGAGGTTTCTACCGGGGCGGTTTAAAGTCTGCATGGGTAAAAGTGAGGTTAGTGGGAAGTGTGAGCTGGGGCTTTAGATGTCCGGGCTACTCTTACAGACCTTCTTCCTCCAGAAGAAATCTTCAGAATTAAAGTAGGCTGAGAAGGAACATGACAATATTGTGAAAGGATGGCCCCACACACTGAAAGCCGGTGCAAAATTAAGCATTTACAGGAAAAGAAATGAATTGTCAAATAAACCAAAAAGGGCAATTCAAAGTGCCTTCACATCAGAGATTAGCAGTGAGACTAAAAGACAGCCCATTTACAAAATACAGATCTGAGTACAATGTTTTACACGTAAGTTTCAGTGGGAAGGCAGCGAGGATGCAGCCATTTAGGAACTGTGTGTTGTGGGATGCTCTGGGCAAATCCCTCCTGAAATGCAGACCGAGTGAATATTACCTTGTTTTAGATAACATCATTAATGAGATTATTGGCTAAACTCAAAACAGTTTCAAGAATATATTTTATTATAAAAATGTGCAACTATCCATAAAATTTTATTAGGCAGTATTTTGTATTACAGTCATTGAAGAAGTCAGAATTGTGTCCTTGCCTTCCTTCTGTCCTTGTTCATGTGTTACCAGAACTAGGCAGTCATATCTTACAACTAAATTACACTTTTGGAATAACAGTTACTTCCTTATGAAACATTAGTAAATTGTTATTTTCACGAATGTAATCTCAAAAGCAAGAGTAATTCTTGAAAACCTAAGTAGTTTTGGTAGTCAGAAAAGAAAACTTGGAAGTTTTTGTTCTGTGATGGAAATCCAAAGGCCAGTGTGCGAATTTGCTATTCAGAATATTAAACATTAAAATTAATGGTTAGATAAAAATGTTTTCCCATGATTTTAAGTGCACAACTTTGGATAAGGTGTATTGGCATAATACAGTGTAGCAATAATTTATAAGTAAAAGTCACACTGGAAGACCTTTGTGGAGAATGTACAGTCTCTGTGAGTTGTCTGGCACTGATAAAAACCCCAGGCCGTGACTTATGAAATCTCACCCACCAAAAGCTTCCTTTGCGCCCACTACTGCCTGCCCATGAAGCTCCTTGAAGTCTTCTTCCAGAAGCATAAAAGAAGAATGACCCAATTTTTGCTTTAACAGACAAAATATTTTGATGTTCTGTAACAATGAATGAGAGTCTAACTGCTGCGTGAGCCCAGCTTGTGAAGAGACCTATGGAAAACTCAGGAAACTTAGAGTAAGGGGTAATTTAAGATAAAGCTTTTGAGGGAAAAAAAAAAGTAATCAGAGTCAATGACTGATGGTCAGCCTTCGAATCACCTGAATCATATCCCTGTTTTAAACGAGGAGGGTAGATTTCCACAGACTGAGTTCATGGATAAAGGAAGGGGCAAGATCAGGCTTTTGGTATAAAGTTAATATAAGATGCAGACACTGTTTCTGTCAAGTCCTTGTCCAACTGATTTTGGCACTATTATTGCTTTGTTCTTTCATCCCACCAACATCACTTGCACTGCTGGCAGAAGTATTCAGGACATGTTTGAACAGGGCTGATGTTTTGTCACTGCAGATGTACTCAGCGTATTGGTGAACATAATGGGACTTTTGTCGCTGTGTCCGAGTCCAGGATGTGCTACAGTGCTGCTCTTGGGTCTCTTAAAAATAACAGCATTATAGGCTAGGAAAAACCCTGTTTGGAAGTTGGTAGTTAGACATGATTCAGATCAACTTGGAGGAGACATTGCAGCTGTCTGCCTATGTGCAACCTTAATTTTTTGCTTTGTTGGATTTCATAAGGGCTCAGGCTCTGTTGACTGGGTCAACAATGCCAGGAGCAGGCTCACAGACATTGTGGAAATATAGACTTGACTCCTTGTGGTGTAGAGAGTTGCTGAAGTTAGAGACTTTCTTGTATCGGCTTTGATTGCTTTTGAATTGATGTTGTGGAATACTTCTGCTAAATGGCTTTTGCAAGCACTTCCTGCATATGGGAGTTGTGGGCTCCTAAGTGGACTCAGAGCATGGTCAGTCCAGCAAGCTGCTCTTTCTTCAAAAGCCCTCTGCCTGATTTTAGATATTGGCTCCACAGACATATGCTCCTTGTAATTGAGTTTGCTGCCTAGGGAATCAAGTTTGGCATGAGATGACATCTTAGACCCTGGCTGTTGAAGCTAGACTGTAGGTCTCCTTTATTTGCTTGGTTTAGACCACAGCCTAGCAGCACTTCAGCATGCTTTTAATTTAAAAAATAACTATTGCTAGCTGAAGTCTGGTTTGTGTCCACTTTCTGTTGTCCTGCAAATGGACCATGTGGATTCCACAGGTACTCAAGTGAGTTATGGACTGGCTGTGGACCTGGACGTGCTGTGACCACATGTCCATGGTACCGTGCTGTAGCTGTTTAGCCTGCAGCCCAGCCACCTGTGTCACCAACGTGTCTTTTCTCCATCAAACCTCTAGTCTCCTTCACACCACATGTGCCTTCAGGCTAATCTGAACGATCATGATTCTGTCTGTCTGTGTGTTTTGCTTCATCCTGGGTATCCTTAACTACTTTAAGCTCAGTTACGTGAAAGCTGGCTGTAAACAGCTAAGTTGAACAGTGTAACACAATATAGATGCAATTTCTTTGCAGCCTAAAGGACAGGAGGGTACAGAAGTGCTCTGCTTATTTTTGCCTCTTTGGCATTAGGTCCATTTGACAGGAATTTGAAACACTGGGCAAAAGTGACAAAAGCTTAGCTCACTTTCTGTAGTGCATTTGCTATATACATTCTCATGAAAAACTGAAATACAAGTTAAATACGTACTTATTTTATTCCAAGCTATAGAATAAGTGTACTTAGGCAGTATTTCAAAGTGTATTGTACACTGCATGCACAATAAATCAGTTAAATAGCTTGACTTTTTTACAGTTTGTGTTCAAAGAATTGTATGATAGGCAATGAGATCATGTTACTTATTGTCCATTTGGACCACATCCATTTTTGTCATAAAAAAATTTGGGAAACCCAAACTGATAAACAAAATGTATATTAAATGTTTTAATATGAGCATTTGCTCCAAGAAAGAAACTTTACATGCTATGTTCAGTTTTTAAATCACTCCCAATAGAGGATTTTAGACAATAAATTTTGAACGTGATTTCATTGCAGTATTACACTGAAGATTGGTGTAATATTTTTCAAAATGATGTCACAGTTTCCAAGTACAGATTTTGGAATCTTATGCTAGAAATCAAGGTAATATTTTAGGGCCTGCACATCTAGCTTTAAAACTGTCTTGAAAGGATGACTTGTCCGTGTTGACAAGAACTTCTACCTGTGTGAAGTATCTTATAAAGATAGCTTATGACTAGCAGGTCACCATCAAATAGTAACATTAAGAATATTCAAGTCTACATTTGTCAAGACTTATGCATGCAGTTTTGTCTCTTACACATTGCTTAGATGTGTGCACTAAATGTCTTGTGCCTCAAACACCAACAACTTGAAATTACACTATGTAAATATATACATATATGATGCTGTATATGTTTAGTACCAAGTAAATATAACTAGTCAAATGATACTAGACATATGTAGGACCATAGTTAAATTCCAATTAAGAAAAAAGCAAGAAAAATTATTTTTTTTCCTAACAGCATTTCATAGTAGAAGGAGGCAGTCCTTTCTCACTGAATTTTCCCCCCTCAGGATTTGTAAACATCATAGCTCGTATTCTATCAGTATAATAATTGAATATTTTATTCATAATGGTAAGTAGCTAACCAACATGAATAAAGTTGTCGTAACACGGTAGCACTTTCAGACAAAACAGGTATTTATTAAAAGAAACATTTATAAATATTTTTTCTTGCATTTTAAACTACATTTTCATAAATAACAATATTTAAAAGTGCTGAATATGGTAGGATAGTCAGCAATGCCACTGTAAACAGATTTGTTTTTCCACTTTGCAGATTTTTGTTTCAGATCCCATTTTGTCAAACACTACAACAGTTAAAATATTTGCATAGGGAATAGAGAATAGCCCTTTTAATCATCTCCTGAATTCTATATAAATTACAAAACCAAATGAGTTTAAGAAACAGTTTGTTAAATTGTTCATATATATATCCAAAAAAAGCACACAGGTTTCAAGTAAAAAGAATGACTAAAAAAATTCCCCAAACCTGCTATCTGAAGCATGTTCAATAAATTAAGAAAATGAGAGGTAGTAAAACAAAGGGAAAAAAATAAGCCCCAGAAGATAAACTAAGATCTGCATCCTCCCAGTTACAGCGTCACAGCAGACCTGCCTCGGCAGCAGCAGCTCCCGCCAAAGCTGGCCCCGGAGGCTGCCTGCAGGAAGTAACTGAGGGCTTGGAGCCAACTGTGTTCAGGCCAGATTCCACTCTAGGACACAACTGCCAGACCTTCCAGGCCGATCGAAAGCGATGGGCTTGTGCCATGTTTAGTCCTACGTAAGTGAGAAGAACCTTGCCTCTTAAGTCTTAGTATGGTTGTCAGTATTAAATATATATATATCTACACACAAACATATATATATATATTTAACAAGTATTCAGAGCAATTTCTTGGTATATCTTTAGCAGTTTATAAGGGATGCTAACACTCATTTTGCTTGTATATGGTAGGTATGAAGATGGGGTTTTTTTAAGTTCCAAGTCACTGTCTCTTTAAACATCAAAATGTGTCCTGAAACTGGACATTCTTTGATAAAAAGGCCAAGCAAACACCTATTAAAAACACCATGGCAGCCTAGTGATGGGAGTACTGTGCTGCCTTAGCTATGATTAAGGGCTCAGTACAGGAATCTTTACCCAGGAAAGATACCCATTGTGTTTCTGTAGGCATTTTGCTTGGGTAAGATCTGTGGGTGTCGAAGCCCTTGAAGTTTGGTTTAATATTACTTTCCAAACCCCTTGTTTTCAAGGAGTTGTTCAAAATCAATGAGGCTAGAAGCTAAGATAAGTCTTCTTTAACCCACCACCTCATAAAACATTACTTCATTTAAAAACATTTTTTTATCGTATTTAGCATTCAAAAAAAAACTCTTACAGAACAGATGCAGTTCATCAAAATGTTCTAAAATGCTCTAAAATGCTACATGTAGGCAATCTTTTATTAAATTTCTTTATTCAAAAAACTAAATTATCAAGCTTTTTGTGTTGTTTCTTGTTTCTTTTTTTTTCTGAAGTACATAACATTATACAACAGTGTTAGAACTGGATAGCCAGTCTTTAATAAATCAATTACAGTATCTGACATCTGAAATGTACATTGAAAATCTTTGTTCTTTTAACAATTATACAATATCAGCGCATAGATTGTGTCACCCAGAAATGGATCCCTTTAAGTGATTTGTGCTTTTTTTTTCTTCTTTTATTTTTCTTTTTCTTTGACATTGCAAACTCTGTAATGAAAATGCCACAGTTTTGGCAGTGAACAACCAGAGGAATCCTCCGCTTGATTTATTTTAAATAAACAGTGATAAATAGCTCTTTTTCTCTGTACAGAAATATTGGCTTCAAAAAGTCAGTGTATTGTACTCAGTAGAACTTGTAGAGTAATGCTACACCTTAAAAATTGGCTTTTTAGTTAGAGATGTTAAAAAATGCAAGCCTCTTTCTGGTTTGCTGTAATTGTTTCTATGTACCATAGGACTGTATTGCACAAAAAAAAAGTTTTTAAATACGGATATAATTTATGTTATTGGATTAAATATTGCAACAACTAAGTGGTAAGTGAAGCAGTTTTACCTTGCACATGCAGTGTGAGGATACACAAGGAGACTGTTCATAAAACTACAAATACATCATTGCAATCTTGACTGCAGTAGGGTGAAAGGAGTGTGAAACAAATGCATTTTGGCAAATCCATTGATCCCCTCCCACACCATCTTGAGCAAGGAGGACCTTGGTAAAAATGTAGACAGAGACCATAATATGTATTTTTTTTCTTCACAGTAGCCTGAGTAGTGCTAAACTGTAGTTCTCCAGGAACCCAGCTCCAGATGTTATTAAACGATTTTCTTCCATCCCACCCACCCAAAAAAAAATCAAGATATTTTGTTTGAAAGTTAAAACTAAGTTTCAGAAGTAGAGCCTGTAATACTTTCAACAAGAGACTTATAAATCTGAGAGTTCAAAAACCTTGGAAAAGAGTCTCTGTGCATCAAGGTGTATATCTGGAGCTGGGCATCTTCATACATGTGAGGGCTGGGGTCCAACAAGTTTCTGTTGATCACTTCTCTCACCCGCGAATCAAGACTGACCTGAAGAAGATGAGCACAGAATGATAAAACAATAACATTGGAAAAGGTGTAATATGTATCTCTATTTCTCAGGGCTCCATGGAACATGCTGAGTTTATCAGTTATTCAAGTAATGCTCTGTGCTTCTTTCAGAACCATCACACAATTACTGTGTAATGCACTAAGACCATCAACTCTGTTTCAGTTTTGACTTGGTCTTTGCATCCATCTTAAGATCTGTACAGTGAAATGCAGCTGCACTGCAGTTTTCCAAAAGATACTGGTTTACCTTAAAAAATAATTTGTATGTATTAAAAAATATTTCTCTGAAGTGAATGTTGAATTACCCTCATTCAGAGAGCTGCAGTTTTTTTTTTCTGAGCATTTGTGGTTAAACTTTTTTAAGATTCTATTCATCATTCTTATCTGGCTGCCCTAGAGACTTTTTTTTCTGTTTTTTTTCAGGCACTACAATTGTTCCTTACAAATTACCCAGGGATTTTTATAATTTTTATTGTGTTAATCTCCCCATTAATATTAACTATTTCATATTTTTTCTTCTTGTCAAGACTCTTTAACATCTGGTAATTCATACTTTCAGGAGATCATATATCCATATTGAAGTTGTTAGCAAGTTTCAGTTTTATCTTCTCATTTACTTACCATTTGTGGTGAACTCCTGTGCCGAGGCAGAAAAGGACATATTATGCTTGGGATGAATGCCCAGATGATTTTAGAATATCCTTTAGAAATTTGAGTGAATGTACAGTTTATCCACAAAATGCTCTAAGACTTAGTAAATTAATGTGTTCTGGATTAAATGAAATGGCAGTAGCAGCAAGGCCCACTGGGACCAGCAAGGGTTTACTCAGCTAAGAAGAAAAGGGCTAAAATCCCAAGTAGATAAATGCCAAGAAGAGATCAGTTAAGATATTGTGATTTACACCAAGTTGTAATCTGACCCTAGTGCTCTGCAACCGTACAAAGATATTCATACTGGCTGAAGGATTGGCTTCAACCCTGGAAAGCTCCAGGTATTAAGATACCCTGATACATGAAGGATGGAAACCAAAACGAAAACTCAGAATACGTTTGGATGTGTGAGCTTGTGCTTTCATACATGGTGAAGCAAAGTCTTTGAAATACGCTGGTGTGGTGTCGTATAGTACTGTATATATGAGAAGTAAATATATATTTTCATTCTATCTTCAGTACCAGTTGTAGAATCTGGCATTGTTGGTTTGTTGGCATATTGGAGTACGCTACTGACAGCAGAGAAGCTCTTTCTCCTCTAATATTTGCTGTCACTTGGTTATCAGTGACAAGGCACAACTATGGGAGACCAGTGGTGCTGCTCAGCCAGTGAGTGTGGGCAGGAGTACAGTGCTATGGTAGTTTTGAGTGGCAGTGTTGCAGCCACGTGTCTTCAGAATGTGTTTGAATAGATTTCACGTCTAGACCATTGCATGTCTACAGCACAGAAATGACACACTAAGATTTAAGCAATTCTCCCCCTGACACACAGGCATACACATTTATGTCAACAAAAACAGTTTGTGCAGCTAATTGGTTCTTCAATATCAAACATAATAGCTGGGATTAAAAAAAACTCCTCAAATTTGGCAGGATAATGGGGTTTTGAGCCACTGAGCATAATAAAAGTTAATTGCACTTAGAGAATGCAAAAAACAAAATTAATTATGGAACTGTTAATTTGCATTGTATTTTTTCAATGACTCACTAAAGCCAGATGGCAAAACTCGTTGGAATTACTAAAGGTATTTTCTTTCTAAACAGATGAATACAAAGTATCTGTTTAGAACACTGAGACCTTCTGCCTCAATAACTTCTTTGCTGAAAGAATCATGCTAAATACATCAGCTCTTATGCCAAAAGGCAACATCTGGAAAGGTATGCCTGGATGAACAAGAATTTTTCAGTTGCCATGCTGTTGTAATGCATTGCAAACAGTTCTTTTTTGCCTCATAAGATTTCCAGTATGGGCAGGAGCAACTGGATTGATGGGATCTGTACGCATCCAGTGCACCAAGTTTGTGGGCAGCTTTGTTAAACTCTAAGTCAAACAATGCATAGTTAGTGTTTAAATTTTAAATGCTGATTGGTCTTAGCTTAAAAAGACAATTGAGCATTCATCACATACCTATCTGATAAAAATATAGTATTAGAAGAAAAACTTATTATTAGCTTGCTGTATTGGCAATTGTACTTCACTCCAAAGCAAAAGTAGATATTGTGGCACAAGAGAAGATAATGGAGCTAAAAATCACTTTTGGCTTCATTCATATGAATGAAGTTGCAGATTATTACTGAATGCAGTGAAAAAGTAAAATGTAGGAAGCAAGGTCCACAGTGAGCATAAATTAGCATAACGCCATTGTGTAGAAATTCAAATGCAATGCACAAAGACAAGGCAAAGAAGATAAAAGTACATGATGTGGCCTAAGAAAAACTCTTCCATAGTGCTTATATATTTATGTATCTCCTTGCATTACAAAACATAGTTTGATAGGGATGCTTTTTCTTTACTACAGGTGAGGATAATTTCAAACTTTGTCTATTTAAGTCAAAGGGTTGAATAAAATCTTATAAAACTCCCTAGATATTATACATTTCATTAGATAAAATATGTCAGCTTCATTCTTGGACTCTCACATAGGAATAACCAGCAGAAATTTGGATTTTCTCCCAGACAATTGTAGCAGCAGATAAATCTATAAAGATTCTGATTTCAATTCCTTAATTTTGGTGCTTTTTCTCCAGAAATCCATTTGCATTACTTATTTCCTCTCTCTGTTAGACATGTAGCACTACTAAAGAGGCAAACCTATTTCTCATCTTTCTCTTACTGGAGTCTCTTGAGCCTTATAGAGAACTCGGAGGTGTTGCGGCTGGTTATGCTCAATGGCCCAGTGCCTGCATCTCTGCTGTTTCTGTCCCTTCCTTTCCTGATTTAATGTTCATCTGACAGACTTCCAGACCCTCACCTGGCAGTCCAGTGTATAACACTTCTGCTCTGGGATAACAGAAAATGCAAATGTAACATTTACAGCTTTACCTCTTTTGGTGATAGTATCGAAATGTAGTCTTCATAGATAAGTCTTGCTTTTTCTTCAATAACTTTCTTGTTCTGTTCCTTCTTTAGATCTTCACATGCAAGCCAGAAAAGCAGGTTCTCCTCACTATACTCTGTTCTAAGAAACTCTCTGAAAAGGTTCCTCCCAGCTGGTGTTTTCATCATCTTGTCAAAATTCTGAGCCCAAGACAAAATTTCATCTGCAGTAGGGTTTTGGCTGCAAAAGCAAATATCATTACAAATATGCTTCTATTTTTGTAACAGTGTTTTCATACATTCATCCAAAAATTCTCCTTTCAACTGTACTTTAGTCCAAAGTGAAAACTGGAAGCAACAAGGCTTCAGCAGTAACAGGGGAATTTTGTTTGCTCTTCACTTATGCATTCATTATCCCAATAGCCCACTAAATGTGTTTAATGTTATGAGACATGCACTTGATTTTTTACGAGTTTTCTGCTGGTGTTCTTAGCCATGTGGCTCAAAGATAAAATCCCACAACAGCAGTGAATTACTGCCTCTGCATTTAAAGGAGATTCCAGGAAGCTGGAAACAGACTCTCTTTTGTGAGGAGTTTAGATAACACCTGATGTCCCTGTCTGCCTCTGATGGTGACTGTGCATGATTTGGTTTAGGAAGAAGAAGAAAAACAAAAAGCTCTTGGCAGCCAAAAGCATACTAACGAGGCCAAACAAAGTAGTAATTCAGAGAGATTTTAAATTAGCATATTCTCTGTGCTTGTACCTAAGGGTTGCTAAGCTTCCCTCTGTTTCATGCTTCTTGACCTGAATGATGATCTTTTGGCATGAGATGTAATGGATTTTGCTGGAAAAACTGGAAAGAGAAGAAATGGGGAAAAGTCCTTATTTCCATTTCCTGAAGGAAACTATTTGTGGCTTTTACCACTGGATGCACTGGGTAAGTGATCAGAGGACTGTGATTCTGTGTGACTTACTGGCATCACTAATCCATTAATGTGCCAATGAATAGCTTAAGAAAGTAATTCTCCAGATTATTTAACAACAATTAAATATAGTTTCAAACTTAATTTTAAGCACTCGCCCTCTCCTTCCTGATCCAACACAAGAGCTTTACTAGCTGTTGTCATTAGCTTCTGTGTTACCATGATGTACAATAAGTGACATTTGTCTATATAATTTCTGTTCAAGTCACCAACTCCTACTCTGTATGCAAGGCAGACTGGATGATGGGAAGCTATTTGTGATAAATCACAAATTGTTTAACTGCAAAGTAATTGTAAACTGAATGAAAAAGTTTAAACAGATTTTAAGGTGAACAGTCCTCTCAAGACTTGGCACTCTCTGCTGAGGAGAGTGCAAAGAACCTGCTGAGCTGGATGGGGCTGACAAACAACCTGGACTCCCTTATTTTCCGTTGGGAAGCTCTCTTCACTATCGTATTCTGTAGAAATTTATAGTATTGTCTTCTCATAAAAGATGATGATTAGCAATAAAGGCAATGAGTTGTTTGGGTTGTTTTTGTCATCATATATGTCCTTTAAAGTTTGAATTTCCTTTTTATGGGATTAGAGAACTCAGGGCCCCTGACAGATTACCATTTTTTCGCACAAAATAAACATGGGCCCAAGCTTTAGACAGAAGTAGAAGCTCAGAATTTCAGTGTATTAACCTGGTTTGCAAGATATGTGTTTTTTGCTTAATTCCAGTGAAACCATAGTTCAAGATGTTTTATGAAAGGTAGCCATGTTAAAAATCTGGTCATGAAGTACACTTGTGACTATTATTTTTTCTTCTTGCCTAGAGAGACAGGAAAAAATGCTCTCACAGGTAGCAGAGGCTTCTTATAGAGACCCACATATGGAACCGTCCATGCACCTTCCATTTCTCCCTGTGGTTCTTCCCCACAAATAAGAAACTGTAAATAAGAATGACTTGTGAATGTCTCTGCTGTCATTTCATTGTCAGGACAGATTTTGCTTCCTTTTGTATAGAATTTTTTGGAGGAAAAGCAATTAAGGGACATTCCCAAAGAATTAAACCCAAGACAATTCTCAATATTAGTTAAGGACAAAACACTTAGTAAATAACAGTTTGACCAACTTACCATTCTTCTATGACCTGGATACTCTCCAGTTTGGTCGTATGTGTTGGCCTTCCTGCATTGTCTCCTCTATCTTCATTCCTAACAGTGAGGCTGCAATGTAGTACAACACTTTATTTTGTCTAGAGAAAGTTAATTTAAAACAATGACTATAGTAATGCAAACTTTTAAAAGATATATATAAAAATATATAGAGTATTATTTTTCACTATCACGTCTAAAATTTTGGAGAAAACTTTTTATAATGACTTTTCCCCTGAACTATGATGAATATTAATTTACAGTTGCTATTAGTACATGCAGATTTTTAGAAGCTTACAATTTATCCACTGAAAGATGGGCAAATACTTAGAGGTTACTTTTGGAGTGATTTCACTTAGTTAACTGAGAATACTAGCAACAGTATGAATAGGGGGGATATGAATATCTGAACTGGATATTGATGGAACTTTGATGCCCCACCAGTTCTGGATAGTTTTTCAGTCTTTATGAATGTTCCCTTTTCTCTCTCCAAGATACGGTGGCAGTAGATGGCTCAGATACAGAACTTAGCATGTGGCAGCTCCTTATGATTTCCTCTTCTGACCTAAATTTGTTTTCCATTCCAAAAAGTAAAACATACTGGCCTCTGAGCAGAAAGGTATCCGTTACCTTCATATTACCACTAGCAAGGAAAAGAAAGACTTCCTTTATGCAAGGATGTTTTTAATGTTTTTTTGCTTCTATTTTGAACCGCTAACTAGAATCACTTATTTTTCTGCAAGTATCTTTTTAATCAGATTTGCTGTAGTGGTAAAAACTTCCTCTGTGTGTGTTCTCTGTGAATCTTCTGGAACATGGTATTGCCAGCAAACCCACAATTCCTGATAACTACTGAAATAAAGTATGTTTTAAGTGACATAGATATTCATATGGAAAACCTGGTTCTGATAATTAAGCTTAAGAAGTGGAACGTAGTAAGGAGATGGAAATTTCCTTTCATCAGGTGTTCCTTATGTGTCTGGTTGAGAGAAAGCAAGCAACCAAGCAAAAGATCCCCCTTCCAATCTCAAGAGCTCATATTTTGAATATTAAGTATTCAATCATACAATGATGGTCTCAGTCACTCTAAGTGTTGTTATAAAAATATGTTTGTAGCATAAAGCTTCTTCCTCCCCCGCTAATCTAAATAACTCCTGCTCAGCTCTAAGAAGAAATCCCAGCTCTAAGACATCTTTAGCACAAATAATCTTTCTTTATAGGTTCTCTGCACTTATGAGTTTCTTCAACATTTTTTTCAAGCATTTGGCAGAGCTAATAGGTATTCTCAAATACTCTTCTGAAAACTGGAAGTTTAAGCTCCCAGGAAGAGCAGAGCACATATTAAGACTTAAACATTACAAAGACGTACACTTGCAAACGAAGCTCTTTGATACTGGTTGCTCCTTCACTTACCTGCCAAGACCTTAGTTCAGGCCCTTGGTCCTGCTTCCCCTGTTACAGCGTAGGAATGCAGCTCCAGTGCTGCTAAGGTTGTTAGGGTGTCATCAACTGCTGCAGGAGAAACAACACATCCTGAACTCTGGGGTTGGCAGGTAAAAAGCCTTTCCATCTCCTCTGACCTGTTGTTTGTCAGTCTACAGAGGGAGCACCCAGGAAAGACAGAAAGGAGTTCCATACACAGGAGGAGAAAAAAAAGGGATCATCCACTTTCCTTCTGTCTTGTAATCTTGAAGTCCACACATGTAACTGCTTAGGGTCACCTTGCACCTGGCCAGAGCACAAAGTTGGAATGAGGGAGAAGCAGGGAAGGCACAAAGCTCTTTCTCCCTCCCTCCTTCCCTTGTTTGCAGTCCATAGGTAGAGCAGCATTTGTCTTCTCTGCTGGGTGCAGAGAGCAGAGTGTCCTTTGGTTCCATGGAAGAATAACACCATGGAGGGAGGAAACAGCTTGTGTAGGTTGCAAATGCAGTAGGGTGTTCATTTGAGCCTGCCTAAAAGAGAATGAAGCTGCCTATTTTCCTTCCTCCATCACATGAGCAGCAACTAAGCTGTACTGAGATAATTTACTTGTCAGGCACTAGACATTCAAGGTTGGGATGCAGAGTCTTACTGGAAGTAGAAAGTGACTCATCTGAGAGCAGTCAGTATACACTGCTAATTTAATTTGTTGTCTGGGATGAAATACTGTTTGCTTTGATCATGCAAAATCTCTACTAGACTTGGGAAAAGCATCACTGGCTGATGAAGGGGAAACAATAGTGAAGTAGTGACTGGTGAATAAGAGAAATAGGAATAGGAGCAAGAAGGCCACGTTGACTTAATTGCAATGTTTTTTTATCAAAGGACTAACTAATAGACAGTATGAACTTTTATTTTCTTTTAAAAAACCCCAAACAACAAAACAAAAAATAAAAAGTTCAGACTGTGGGCCTGGAGCATAGTATGTGGTTTTTATGGTATCTATACCACAGTGACAATGCAAGGTACACACTTGGCCCTGATTCCTTCATCTCTGGATTTATAACTGGAATTTAATGGCTGAAGTTAGTCAGGGCTGCACAACAGAGAACACTCCAAAGACAGAAGCATCACACTGGGTTGGAACTGGTTTGGGTATTGCATTTAAAACTGTGATGCTTTTGTAATGAATCTTGGCCTAAATTCTGCATTATATTTCCCGTGACAAAACTAGCACTACATTTTAACTTTTATTTATCTACATCTGTTGAGGCTAGAGTTCCATCAGATATGTTACTTTTGATATGTTTTTCCTGTGAATTAAACTATAATTTTTATACTGAAGTACACTCAATTCAGGCATGTACTGTTTTCACTCAAGGAACTGGTTCATGATCACTTAGAAAAAAAAAATAAATATTTAAGTATTTTTGACTGGAAAGCTAGCTTGAAAGCAGCCTTTAAGTAACTGATCACAATAACAGATTGCTACCTTTTAACTTGAAATGACAACACTGCACTGCTCTTTCCTATGTTGCTATATTCAGCTGTTCACATTTCTTTGTGGAATTCAAGCAGCCTGCAGCAGCAAAGGTGTTCTGCATACCTGGAGCTGATGTCCTTGACACATGAATCCATCATTGAAGCTAGCTGTTTGTGTCAGAAGGATTATGCTGTATAGTGTAATACTAAACAGACTAAAAGTAACAGACTAAAAGTAACAGACTAAAGATTCAAATTATCTTAGTTAAGGCTTTAAGGAAAGGAAATTGCTGATACACCTTACCAAAAAGTAGTTAAATGAAAGGGAGGTGAACTTGAGAGACATCTGATGCAAACTAACATCTTTGGTGCTATTATTATTTATTAGTTGGAATACACCCAGCAGATATATTTAACATTAATTGTTCTGCTGAGTAATTACCTAGCTAAATCAGTATTGAAGCACCCTGTTGCATGGGAAGATAAAAAAGCAAAGCTAATTGTACAGAATCATCAAGAGTTGAACTAATTTAAGAGCAAATATCTCACTGACTCTTCCTCCAGATGTTTCCAGCTGATGGTTTTAACCTTTTTAAAGTTGCATTCCTACTGCTGCACTTACCTTCTACTGCCTTTAAGAAACTGAAGGTAATTTAGAGTTTGGACCTGATCTTTCATTGTCTGTATATCCAGTAAATAAATGGTATTTAATTGGTTCCCAAGAGTCACGTTCTCACGTACTAGTAGCCTAAATCTGGTGAATCAGTAAAATTACTGTTTTCTCTATGGCGAGAAAACCATGCCATTGTGAGAGGTGCCAAGATTAATATTCTGCCCATGCATGGCTGACCAGGTACAATTCATTCAAGTATTTTCTCTTTTATGTGCCTCATATGCAGCATATCAGCACAGTATTTTGTGATTATGTCTGGTACTGAAGATAATGTGACTATTAAAACCTCTTGACTTAATGGTGTGTTTTTTGTACTGCCATGCAGATAAGGAGTAGAAATCAAACTGGGACACTGTGAACTAGTTTCATAGGCTATTGAGTTGGCCATTTAGGAGATCTGTGCTCAGCTTCTACTTTTTGGCTGAAATTTGTAGTCTGCTGGGCAGTGACTACATTTTAGGCTGGAACTGTTTATGTCATGCAGTAGGGCCAAGAGCCCTCAAGCCACAAATGTAACAGAAAAATCTTCTTTATTCTAGGCCAAAGGTCACATTAAGTTAATTGTTCATACATAATCTGAAGGCAGAATTTTGTTTTCACATGAAAATCAATATTCAGATAAGATTCTCTGGATAACAGATATTCTGACAGGTTTCCTTCACTGATCAACCCCTTGAAAGGGTCAAGAGACATAATATTTTTAGCTTTCTTAAAAAACCCACCACAACTATGTCCCCATAAAGACCTCAAGACATCAAGAGTTAATTATGATTTTAAAATTACAGTGGTAGATGATGTAAAATGACCATTCCCCATAAGTCTTGAAAAACACAATTTACCTAATTTTACCAAATAGATTCAGATAGGAAATATCTTTTCTCTTCTGATTGGAAGAGGAAAAGCCTTTCAACAAACAAATTACTGCACATGAAAACAAGAACATATGTTTAGTGCATTTTCCTGAAATGAGGGGAAGGTGGTTTTGAAAACTCTTAGTGTTGGTGCCCATCTTTGTCTCAATCTTTTGTCAGCTGGGTAATACCTTCACTCTTCAATTCAAAATGGGTGTGCTCCTGCTGATCTCCATGCTCTCTGATTCCTTTGCTTTTATTACAAGTGTTTGGCTTAAAACATGCTATATGAATAAATATATTTTTTTCTGGTTTTATTTCAGATGCAAAAACCCTGCATGCTAGTATCTTTTAAATTTTTGATTGTAGTTTAAGCTGATCAAACTGTCTTCAATACTGTGGTTCAACAGTCAGTCAGTGAAAAATCAATTGTTCTCACAATTCTATTCAGAAGCTAACTCCTAAATGCTGAGGCATGCTCTGTTAGATGTCAGAGATCGATGTGGTCCCGATATCCCATATGCTGTATGATAATGGAAAGGACAACTATCTCGGATTCTTGAATTTCTTTTATGAAACGTGATTTAACTTATGACTCAAAATCATTTTGTCACCTCGTTTTTTTCTGACACCCAGAATATTTAAGCTTGATGTCACTGAATATTAGTCAGGACTGTGTTTGTTTATGCACAGAGGAGAATGATGATTTTGCTACACTGTGCAAAGCAATAATAATAATGAAGAATAACTGCTATATTATTGTGATCCATTTATAAAGAACAATACAGCTATGCTAATCTCAAATCACTTTCTTCTATCTCCCTTTTAATGTCACAAAAATAGGTATCAATAAGAATGAAATGTTACATGAACAATAATACCCAAGGATAGCTCCTTTTTTGTGAGCAAGTAAAGGGTAAAAAACTTGCTTCTCTTATAGTTAAGAAAAGAATTCACTTTTTTGTTACAGTAAGTGAATAATATCCAGAATGATTATTCTGAGAAAAACTAGACTTACAATCATTATTTTTATGGAGAGGCAATGCCTTGTACTAGACATTTTTGTGGGCTCAGATAAACTTTGAGTATATCCTTCAAGTCCCTGGCTGTATTAGAGAGAAAGGGGACTCATCTCTTATCTGACCCTGAGTTTATTTCCTTGTAAAAATAGCAAGACAGACTAAAGCTCTACAATTCTTCTATAACATCAGTATATCCAAAATGCCAGCCAAATTTGTGGCAATAAATGAATTCTAGAGTGGAGGCTTGCATGGATGCCTGGAGGTCTGCAAGGCGAACATAAGTGATGTGTACTAAACTTGTTATTCCCATATGTCTGCCTTGGTAGTCTGTGAGACCTGGAAGGGAAGTGGTGGCCGAAAGCCTATGGAATAATTTGCTTAAACTGATCAGAATATGGTCTTAACTCAGTCAGCAAAACAATATTTTTTTACAAATAAGTGAAAGTTTTTTGTCATTAGTGTCAATTCCAGTCCTTTAACAAGATAATGATTTACTCTTCATTTAGCTCTTCATTGAATTTACTCTTCTATTACTCTTCATTTAGCTCTTCATTAAATTCAAAAAAGAAATGTAGGACGTAAAAATTTATATTGAAAACAAGTTAGAAATTTAATGAAAAATAGCTACATCCTACTCTGAGTAAAAAATTGTCTTGTGCTTAAAACTAAATTATGAGATTGTGTTTAGCAGACTGACATAGGAAAGCAGTCTGTTGGGGCAAAGCCAACAATTACCATAAGGCTATAATCAGCCCACTTGGCAGTGCCCACTGAAACTATAAACTCCTTTCAAGAAGTCCAGGTACCTGTGGTGCTGAGTCTTTTGAATGCCAGAGTTACATTTGCCTTAGGTGATAAGATGGTGCAAGAGACATGTATGATCCAAATTGTTTTTAAAATAAAAAAACAAACAAGCATAGACTCCAACTTGGACTCAGCTGTTTTAGAACAGAAAAAAATATGTGTTTGCAACTTGAATTTATAAACTTGACATCTGCTTCTGTGAGTCTTACCTCATGTAACTAAAAACCCCAAACAATTTTTTATTTTTTAATAATGCAAGTATTTGCAAGTTAACCATCCTAGAGATTTTGTATTAGAGCTAAAACTCCTCCAGTATTTCAAAGCATCGGGTGAGGGATAGAATGTGGAGTCACAAATCTCCCAGCTCTTTGTTCAGCTTACAGTGTGGTGTCATTGTTTTAGCCTTTAACTACAAGAGCTGCAGTAATAACTGACCTGGTTTTTTCTCATAGGTCACAAAAAGTAAGATAAAATGAAATAAGTGGTTTGTCTCTTCCAATGCTTTGTTTCTTCCAGTGGCTAGAAAGTCTACAATTTTTTCTTTTCCCATTTTTCTTCGTTGTATTTTCCCCCTTGATTCAGTTTATGTTGTAGTGTGTGTAGTGTTGTAGTTCATATTTTTCCCCTTTTTTCATCTCTGTTTGAAGAGCGCACAGCTGAGAAACAGCCTGTGACAGACGGTTGAGCGCTTCTATGTGCTGTGAATGTGCTTTCACTGAAAAAGCTCTGGATCCTCTGCTCAGGATCCAGTAATACTAAATGCAGGCAGACTTCTGGCTTCCATGTGCACATTTCTGCATAAATCCTGTGGGCCAAGCAGGAGTGCAAGGTGTAAACTTTCTGGTCTGATTTTTCCTACCCAGGATGGATGCAGAAGCTGTTTCACAGGCCCTTCCACCAGGGTTTTATGGAGAATGCAGCTGAATGGAACTGAGTTTGTGTTTTGCATAGATTTGACAGTTAAAATTAATTTACTTCTGAATTGGGTTTCTAACAAAATAGTGTTTGTGGAAAAGTTTAATGACATTTCATAACTGCTTTTGATAGTTCTAAAAATAATTATCATTACAATTTAAAATGAAATAATCAGTTGTCTTGGTTTTAGTCATTGTCAGTTACAATTATTCTTACTACTCTTTTATGAGTAATTCTAGCTAATGTAGTAAAATAATAGATTTAAATGATATATTGTGCTTAACTTTAAGAAGCTCTTTAGAAAAATTACATTCTGTCATAGCAGATTTCTTTTCCAGTAGGCTGTCTGATTACGAGACAAGAGATTTTCTATTAAGAAAACAGCTCATCAGGAAATCCAGAAGCTATAACTCTTAGCTTCATGATACATGGAGTATTTGTTAAAGCCTCATCTCTCAGAGTACTGCAAATAGCAGCTCCATTTTTCACTCATAATTGTGTTTATACTAAGAGCTATGGAGAAAAGTGTGAAGAACAATGCCTTACAGCATTAAAATCCCAAAGCACAGCAAAAAATGCATTTGTCTTTTATATTTAAAGTATCCTTGATTCCCTAAAACAGTCTTGAGATTTCTAGAAGAGTAGCATTGACAGTATGGCTGTGGAGTGTGTGGACACAGGAAAGACATGTAGTCAAAACCCCTTGTGCCTACAGATGGGTATCTTGGCCCATTCACTGTCTTATTTCTGACACCAATGCTGTAGCAACAATCCAGGGTGACTGAAAGAATCATTGCCCATTCTCCTGTGTTTGTTCTTTAGTGCTGCTATTGCAGTGCTATTTCAACTTTTCTGTGTGAAGGAATAACTTTTAGCCCTGTGAGATATTTAAGAGTTCAGAAGGAAATACACTTTAAAATACTACAGATGAATAGGGTCCTACCTTTCTTCCTTGTGCAAACCTGGACTAAGTTCTGTGAGTTCTTTTGTTCAAAGGTTTATGATAAGGCCAGATCATCTATGTTGAGAGCTGTGAACTTTCCCATGAAAAATAAAAAACTTCTCAGTTCATTTGAGATTGTATCTTTCTGCCATACTTTGAATGTGGGGGAGAGTGGGTTTGATTTCTTGGATTTCAATTGAAATTTTTTATTTACTGGATTTCAATTGCTGTGCTTTCTTAATACTGTGCAGCATTCAGCCTAATTGGTCAAAAGTCAATATAGATTCAACTATAAACCATAAAAGAAAAAGGAGATTTGTGGAAATCACAGTTTAAGATATCTGGAGCACTTCAGGCTATTAAGGTCTAGTCAGTTAAGACGTTTAGCTCTGTCCTGATAGCATTATGTTGTGCTATTCCTCAGCTTGAGTAGAAGCAGAATTGAACCCAAATGATCTACTGCTTAAGAGTATAATCATCCCTAAGTTAATGGGAAGTCTTGGCCAAGATTTTGGAGTTTATGTAAGACCATTATATAAGGTTACTAAATTGCATCCCACATGGCACCGTGAAGGTAGATCATACTTACTGAAATATGAGTGCTAAACTAAAGTAAGTCATAGAGGGATGTGCTTGGTAAAGCAAGTACTTAAAAGGTTTTAGCAAATCTGCAGTGTTTCACTCTCTTCACTTTCCTGTATATTTAATATTTTAAAATGGAACAGATATAAAATCTGGTAACCTTTTCTCATCATAAGGGACAGTCAGATTAACAGTCTCTTTATAAAGCCATGAGTTATATTTTCCTTCTGTATTTTCCATCAAAGTTGAAATTTGTATTGGCAGACGAATAGTCAAATTTGTCCAAACTACATTTTCTTTTTAGACCCCATGAAAAATTTGAAAGCAAAGCCTTGAAAAATTAAAAACCCACATGTCAATACTTCTTCCATCATAGATTGATATTTGCAATGTGATCTTTGAAGTAATTTTTATATTGATTCTTTTGTCTTTTAGAAAATGTTCAGAAGTGTATTGGTAATGAATGGAAAAACTAACCTGCTGGAAAACCCTTGATAAAAGGGACGTGTTCCTAAAATACTCACAAGCAACCCCAGAAATGTTTTGCAAACATTTAACATCTGAGTTTCAGTCTTAAAACTGACTTCAGTGCACAGAGTTCAGTGTTTCCTGATGTTGAGAGGGAACCTCCTGGGTTACAGCTTGTTTTCCTTGCCTTGGCGTCCTGTCACTGGGCACCACTGAAAACACTCTGGCTCCATCTTCTTTGTTCACTCACTTCAGGTATTTATACATATTGATAAGATCCTTCTAAGCCTTCTCTTCTCCAGGTGGAACCATGTCAGGTCTCTCAGCCTTTCCTCATGGGAGAGGAGCTCCAGTCATTTAATCATTTTAGAGGCCTTTTGTTGGAATCTCCAGTATATCCAGGGCTCTTGAAATGAAGAGCCCAGAACTGGATATAGTGCTCCAGGCATGGTCAGTAGTGCCACAAATAACATATTTAAAAAGAGACTGCAATTGAGGAATATTTTGGGGGGCTGTTTGAAAAAATGCAATTATATTTACATCTCAGAATGACTTCAGAGTGAAGGAGAAAACTGTTCTTAAAGTCAATGCAGGTTAAATGTTATGTGAAAGAAGACTGGCCCTTTTAATGGACAGCCTTGCTGAACGTGTTGTTTTCTTCTCTGCTCTTGTGTGACTTATTTAATCTTCCTACCTGCAGATATTGCAGCTCAGCAGGAGCTCAAAGGCAGATGGAAACTACCAATGTGCACCGTACTCGAACTTCTGAAATAAAGGACAATATCTTCCTCAAACTTAGACTAGCACAGAGCAAAATTTGTAACTGTGCAAGAGAGGAAAGAACTAGTGATTTAAAGCAATCTGACTTTCCTAAACTCTTTTTTACTAACAATATTTTGTTCTTCTGAAAATCTATGAGAAAATACACTTTCTGCTGGATTTTATCTTAAAGAGATTATATTACTTTTACATAATGATAGCCACAACAGACGTAATTACAACTTTTTTAAACTGTTAGTCCTTCCTAAGATATTTTTTGAGACTTTTATTCTCATATGTGGAATGTGATTTTTGTACAGGTAAGAAACCCAAGGCTTGCTGAAGTTTGCTTACCAATGATTTCTAGTGCAGTTATTCTAGCTTTCTTCCATTAGTTTAGAGATGGTTTCTGCTTTAGGCAATATTCAACTCAAGGATGTATTTCTCTTGTCAGGTCACCCAACAGATTGCTAGTCTGGCTGTCAGCTTCATTCCTTCCTTCAAAATAATATTACCATTCATATTCCATCTTGTATGATGGATACATTTAATTACTAGACAATCTGCAGTGTCCTTACTCCTGGCTACAGCTATTTTGCAAGCACTTCCTTCATATATTTGAGACAATTAAAAGTGACAGTTCTGTACTGTTCAAAGGAATGGAAATTGTATCCCTTCAAAGGGTAGCTAGATGAATAAAAGCCCTCCAAATCACTAGCAAGCAAGCCTAATGGTCTCAACTAATTCTGATAAATGAGCCTAGTCTCAGTTTCTGTACTGCCTTTTTCTTTATTATTCTTGGTTTTCAGATATTAAAGTAGGAGCAACAGTAAAGAATTGAGCTTGAATAGGGTCACTACTTTGGTAATGTAGATAGATTCCATAGATTTAGATGTAGTTTCCAAATGGGAAGGGATGCCTGGAAACATTAATACTAAATTCACATTTTTCTTTTCATAAGGTATTGCAAAGTAATCCAGTGAAAGGGAGCTTTAGGAAATTTCAAAGGATAGCTCCTACTGTGATTTTTATGAACACCATATTTTGTGAAATTAGCCTGGACTAAACTAGTTTATGCTTATCCACATCACAGTCGAGTCAGACAGGGGATTCACTTTACATTCTTCCAGATAACAAACAGGACTGAGACCCTCTGTGCCAGTCTGTGTATATTACAGACATATGTTTTGTTGATGCTGGTTTCCAAATTTTGTTAGACAAGGCCCTCAGCTGGGAAACACTTTCAGCATGGATGTCAACAAGAATTGAAATTACCCATTCCTTCATAATGGGTGCTCAGCATCTGCCAGTATCTGGCCTTCAACCAGGTATTTCAGAAGAACCAGAGCTGCCATCTAGACAAATACATGTGCTATGGAATTATTAAGGGTGACTAGACAAGAGTCATATCTCCTTTGCCTTTCTGACTCACATAATGAATGTCTGACCCACTTTTCTAGTGAGAGGATCTCCATCTAATAAGTGCTTCTTACTAGAGGTCCAGACTAATTTCCATGAAATATTCTCATTTTTTTCTCTTTAAAGTGCTAGACGTTTATTCCTGTTTTAACTGGCATTTAAAACCGATTTGGAATTACGCACAGTTAAAAAATAAACTTATGCAGGATGGAAATTCTGCTGCTGACAGATTTTAGTAGCCTAATTTTTTTCCCTTTTGGTTTGGAACTACACATTGCATTTATTCTTGCAGATAAAATGTTCTGGGAGAGTCCTGAGGTTGACTGGCACCACATAGCCCCAGTCTACTAAAGCCCATACCCAAAACAGGGTTTCTGCACCTGCCACAGGCCATTGGCTGAGGCTGCACTTTGGCACTGGCCAAACCTCTGCCAGGGAGTTAACACTTGCTAACAATTTACTGTACAGGCTGACTGTAGCCCATTAGACCCCGGCCCTGCTTAGTTTACTTAGTGGTATAGACACTGTCAGTGTGTTTAATTTGCATAAGGGTGTTTTGTTATTGTTTTTGCATGTTGAATATTAAATTTTTATTATTCCACAATGAAAAAGGTTCAGAGGGTCTGCAAGGGGACTTTGGCACTTTTAAAATGTCACCATCGATCAACATGCCTTACTTCAGGTGATATTTTGATCTCAGACCCATTGTGACCTTTCACGTACTTCTCTGTTTATGTGACTTTCCATGGACTTCTGAGTTAATGCATCTTTGTGTAAATATCTAATTGCAAGTTTGTCATAAGAAAACCAAAAGCAGCCCAAACGCTGTCAGGGGAGATTTCAAAAGCTCCAAACTCTTAATATCTGTAGTTCACAGCATAAGCTGGACTCAGGCATTCTCAGCACTCCTTATGTTTTTTTTATTTTCTTCACAGCAACAGTCAAGCTGTGCTCTGGTGACAGAAAATCTGTCATGACATTACGAATCTTCCTCCAGCCAGTGTTCCACAGACACCAAGCTGAACAGCATTTTGGCTCAGGCAGGTGGGAAACAGGTATGAGGGGTGAGGGAGAGCCAAGATGCTGATGCTCTGAAGCAATCCATCTCTTAAACAGCCTCAGAGGAAGCATCAAGCTGCTTTTCACCAGTGGAAGCGATTCTGCCACTGCTTTCTCTCCCTCCAGTCTCCTCAAGAGCAGTTGTCCCTGAATACACTCTTGTGTGCTGTGCCAGGATAGAATCAAGGTCATTTTCTAAAGTTAACTAGATTTAGTCTGCTCTCTCCTTCTAAGAAGCTGCTGTTGGTATCTTTTGCACCACTGAATTAGAATGAGCCCAAATCCCCTCTGAGCATGTATTTTATTCTTCAATTTAGAAGAACTACAGTTCTGGGGTTTTTTTTTCTGTAATTTTCTTTACAGAATTGTTTGCTTGAAATAGGACTATTTTCTGCAGTTAGACTGATCAGGGGTTTGTATCTTAGCGGTACAACACACAAAGGAATTTGCATTTTATTTGTGAAACTTAGAAACATATATTTAAAATTTGCTAGTCTATTATGTTTACAATCTACTCATTCTCTAACCTGCTTGTGTTATCACAGATGGAGAAAAATATCAGTAAACACATGAGCCTCCATCTGTTCCTCAAAATGAAATGAACTTTCAAAGTTTAAATTATTAAGAATAAAATCCTGATACTAGGAAAGTTTGGCACAGGGAGCCCGGGGCTGGTTTTGATGTTAATGAGGATTCTACCACTGGCTTGTGATGAAAGTTAACAGACCAGCTGAGAAGAAGCTGTTGCTCCACTCTTTGCATTAGCCTTCTATTTTTATTATTTTATTACGGGGAGAAACAAGTTTTCCTCATACCTTTGAAAATAGAAACGTTTATCAGTTTGCATGGCCTTAGACTCAGTTTACAGTGTTAAAAGTTTATTCAAACCAGGGTTCTTGGTTGGAAACTAATTCAGAATTATTTATATATGCTGAACATCTGTGTAGTGTCTTGTGTATCTTTGTGCTTCCACCATGATTTCATGGTAGACTGGCAGTGTCTTAGTGATTGCCCCTTCGTACCACTTGCCAAAATAAATGCAATGTGTAGCTTACAGATTTCTCCCAGAAAAGGACATGATTTTAATTTACTTTACATGTCCCAGAAAGCAATGGCCTGCTTCAAATCTACTTGGCAAATTTCCTGTGGAAACCCCCTTCTGCTGTGGGAGCTGGTGGCTCACTCTCCTTGCCCCTACTCCATGGCTCTGCAAGAGCTTGTGCTTCCACAGGAATTTGGAGGTAGGGGGCAAGAGGCTGAAAAGAAGAAAGGAAGAAGACAAAAGGTGGTGCATTAGCTTGGATTAAGGGATTTCTTAGCTGCTTTTTGATGAGGGGAGGTGAGATATATTTGATTAATTCAGAAGAGGGCTCCATAGTGACCAAGGCAGGTTCTCATGACATCGAATAGGTTAACTTTAAGCTTCCTTTAGTTGTTCTTACATTAAATTTTTGTTCTCTGTAAATGCTATTTCTAAAGTCCTTTTGGTTTGTCAGTAACATCTTGTTTTCCTGCATTCACATCTTACTCTCTAGAAGCAGACACAGGAAAAACTATAGACTAGTAGTTAGGAGCAATTGCATATCTGTGAGCCCACCTACCTTTACACTTTGTGGCACAGAAATGCGCCCCCCTCTTTTGAAAAGGCAGCATTTCACATCTGCTTCACAGGGAGATGCAAGAAGTGGTCAAACCTGCCTTTACTTGCCAGCTCTGGAGCTTTGAGATAAGCTGTGTATTGAATCCCATATGAGGTAAATTTGTGGTCTGGCTCAAGGAGAGAGCAGGCTTCCAGGATTATTACACTAACACTGACAATCTGGCCCAGTGTCACAGAAGGGTACAAGTCCAGAGGTTGGTAAGTCAGACTGTGTTGCCCTAGGAGAGTTGTGTAAACAAGCATGCACAGAGCCACCTGTCTCCAGCCTGCCCCGAGGACGTAAACTTCCATAAATTTCCAGCAAAATCACTTCCTCTGTCTTAATTGTAAAGGAGAAAGAGCTTATTAAATTTCATACTTATTAGGAAGACATGCTTCCCTGCTCTGATTTTTTTTCAGTTTTAGAGATCATCCTTTTCTTTTGCTTTAAAGGGAAAAGAAATGCTTTACTTGGGTAGTATTTAATAAGCACTGTTAACTTACAGAAGCATGAAAAAAACCAACTTGACAAGATATTTATTTTTAGTGTGGATTCTGATTATTTCTCCAACTGCTGAGAATTTAATTATTTTATTTTAAGTATCTTAGGGAACCTTGTGAGGCCCATTTTTGAGGACTAGATATTTAAATCCTCAGTCCACATTCACCCCATGGTGCATTCCATCAACAACAGGAATGTCTGCCAGCTTTCTCTCATGGGCTCAGCACTGAGGATATGTGGATTTAAAGACAAGATGATTTAAGAGTGACTTTCATTAATATCATGTTCAGTAGCTTGTGTGACAAGACAGATAATGGATTTTATCCAGCTTTAAATACTACCCATCAAAGAACTGGTGCTACTTTCCCAAGAAAGCACCAGTGCTGCCCATTGCACTCTGATAATCAGATGATACTGTCCCATAGTTGCACAAAGCACAAGTTCCTAAGCCTTCTCTCCCTCAGAATAAATTATTCTCCAGGAAAGAGATGGAATGTTTTCATCTTTGACCTCTGCAATAGCAAGTGATAAAAATGTAAGGGTGTTCTGTGATATTTTAAAGTATAAAAAGGCTCAGATTGGAACATCTTTTCCCATTAAATATTTTTTAAAATATCACCTTCTATTTCAGCAAAGTAAAGTACAGTAGCCTGCAGTTCTGTGTTCTGCACTAGAGTAAAAAATTCCTGACGCACTTTTCCATATTCGCTTTTTCGTCACAGATGTGACGTTTTGAAAAGGTAAAACACAGAGAATTGAGTACATCTGTTTCAGGTGTGTTGTCCTATGTGTTCTGGGAGAAAAGGAAGAATTAAAAACAAAATTAAAAGCCAAAATACATTTTTCAAAATCAATGCTTCTGTTTCAAAGATAAAGATTTTCTTTTTTTGCCAGAATCTTTAACAAAATCCTGGAGCCTGGGTGACTTTTTTGTACCAGTCCTCCTCTAGTCTGCTCCTAGTCTAAAAGTTCTGCTGCAGACAGGCATGGGAAAAAGGATATGGGTTTTGTTTTTGACATACTTATGAACACGTCTTCATCAATTATTGCATTATTTTTTTTTGTTTCCATCCTTTCTTTGCTTCTCTGTCCTTCAAACTTTCTACCACAGTTAAATAAAATAAAGCAGCCATGACTGTAGCCTCCAGAAATAATCTTGTATAGACTCATGCAAAGCCTTGACCCAATTTTTTGACAGCAAACTAACATTGAATATGCCAGGAAAATGTTATTCTTCTCAAAGTACTAGAGAGGTGGGAAGTGCAAAAAAAAAAAAAAAAAAAAGAAAAAAAGTAGGTTTTTTTGTTGTTTTTATTTTCATTTAGAGCACACTGTTTATTAGGAGGATAACACTGAACGCCATAGAGAACAAATATTAATGCAATTTAAAATTGTTCTTAGAACTGTGTCTGCCATTTCATATTCATGGTACAAGTGACAGAAATATTTTCTCATAGGCACAAGTAAACAGTGAAACTCTTGCAAGGAAAATATTCCCTTTAATAAAGAAAAGTATTTCTGTAGTAATGTCATCAGGAAGAAGTTTCAGAGTAACTCACAGCAGTCATAGACAAGTTATAAGAACTGAGGAGAGAGGCTTCTTGCCAAGAGCAACTCTTGTTTACTGCCAAGATGGCAAATACCCTATCTTCCCTGGAATCTCTTGTGTGTGGGAAACTCTCTTCCCCAAATCTTCAGCAGTTTTAATGGTTACATTTTTGGGTAAAGGCCTTTCAGTTCACTCGCTTCAATCGAGCTAAAAGTGAAGCTAAGTGATCATCTTCACTTATCCCCTAGAAGCCTTTCCATGTCCCCCAGACTGCCACACAGCTAAGGTCTCTAGCAGGATAGATGTCAGATCCCTTCTGAACCTTCTGTGTACAGTAAAAGGAGACAGATTATTGGGCATCAGAGTGTCCCACAGTTTTCAAATTCACTGAACACCTTATGAAAGGAAATGGGATAAAAACATAAGACTCCTGCTCTGGGCAGGAGACAAAGGAGAAAGCAAAATAAAATTGGCAGAAAAGCCAACCTCCCTGTGCTAGTGCCTGAAGATTTTTTTTTTGAAGAATGTAATTTACAAGTGTTTGCAAGAGAACAACTAATTTCATGTCTGCTCAAGAAGATGGAGTAATGGATTGCTAAATAAAATTGGAGAGGTGAAATAGCAGGCTTACTCCTCTAACCTTGCCAAACTGAGCTCAAAACTATAAAGTCACAGCTCTAAGTACTAAATGGGCAACTCTCTGGAGAAAGCGTAATTGAGGAAATTATGGACTGTTATGTTAGAAGACTTACTGCAATTTTTGCAAGTCTCAGGCTACCCAAGTCATTGAATTAAGGAAGCACATTCTTTGGTCCTGTATTGAAATGGAGCTTTATAAAAGCTTGACATGGGGTGATTCAGTCCAGGACCACAGGTACATGACTGGTACTTGTCTGTTAGCTACTTTAATTAGGCAGTCTTCCTGAAATGAGTGCCTAAGGTCTATGTCTGGTCAGTGAAGAGAGGAAGGTCTATAGAAGGTCTTCACAGGGATGTATCATCTGCTTCTGCTGTAACGGGACAAGAGTTTCCTGTTGGGAATTTCAGAAGCACTTTATTTTTTTTCACTGAGGAGGATGAGTGTTTCCTTCATGACTTGTACTCAGAAACAAGTTCAGAGCTTAGTTGGGCAATGTCACGAGGATCCCTATTAAAATAAAATAGCCATCTTAATAGTCCTGTTAATCTCCATTCTTTTTCAATCTGAGCAAACCTTGGTAATAAGTCTTGCTTTGTCCCTGTAAACTGAGCAATTTACTGTCCTGATGATTATCAGTGCCAATAGATGTACTGAGTCTGGCTAGGATGGAGTTAACTTTCTTCATAGGAATCCTTATTTTGCTATGTTTTGGATTTTTGACCAAAACAGGCTTGATAACACATTGATGTTATAGCTGCTGCTGAGCAGTCACTGCACAGCATCAAGGATTTCTCAGTTTCTCACATTGCCTTGTCAGTGGGCTGGCTGGGGGTGCTTAAGAAGCTGTGAGGGGACACAGCTGGGACAGCTGACCACAACTGACCAAAGGGATATTCCATACCATATGACATTGTGATCAGCAATAAAATCGGTGGAAGAAAAAGGAAGGATGGAGGTTGAGAGTTGTAGCATCTGTTTTCCCAAGTGACTGTAACATGTGATGGACCATGGCTTTCCAGGACATGGCTGAACTGATGGGAAGCTGTGAATGAATTTTTTGTTTTGCTTTATTTGTGCACACGGCTTTGCTTTATCAATTCAACTCTTTATCTCAATGAAAGAGTTTTGTCACTTTCGCTTTTCTGATTCTCTTCTCCACCCTGCTGGTGAGGAGTGAGTAAGCATCTGCTTGGGGCTGAGCTATCTACAAGGATTATTCCATAACAATAGAGAAGTCGTCCAAACAGTTGTTATCTTTAAGAAAGATATATTAGAGAAAAACAAAAAGAAAAGGTTTTTAATAAGATGTACCGAATAGTTTCTGTAATTTTTTGCTCTTAACAAGTGTCTATTAGGCAAGACACTATTTCCTCAGACAAAGATGTGAATATTTGCCTATGCTGTTGTGCAAACAGAAGACTTAATGCCTAGTCTGATTTTAACATGGGGTAGAACAGAAGAAAACAAGCACCACATGATTCACAAAACATATTTTCAGAATTCTAATTATTTATTTGGATATAGGAACTACTGAACTAACTCTTTGAACAGCAAAAAGGGAAATTCTTTTACTAAAATCTGCAAATACTCCTCCCATTTCTGTGAATAGTGAAGAAGTTGAGGCAATAAGTGGTTTATGATATAAGACCTATATCCACACAGGTGGATAAACTGAAGAAAATTCTAGTCTTTATAGAACATTGCCTTCCCCATTAATGAATCCAGCAACATTTCCAGACAGGTATCTCTTGAGAAATTCATGTTACTCACATACAAAGACCTGTGGAACTAGGGAAAGTGTGTAATTACATTAGGTCCAGAGAACCTCCTACAACAGTTGATTAGGATTTTCTATTACAGAGAACTACCCTAGAGAATTAATTAACTAGAATCCCCTATATATGAGAGAATAATAAAGTTAGTTACTTTTTAAAAATTATTTTTTAAATTCTTTAGTGTAGACAACTGAGGCAAGAGCAGTAACCTGTACTCTTCCCAGACAGTTCTGATTTACAAAACAAATTTCTCATCACAATCAGTTACTTCATTTTAACTGAGATTCAGAAACATTTCATACTGCATTTTTCGAAGTTTTGTCCCATCTTTCGTCTAATGGAGTCTCCACTACAGAATCATAGAAGTTAGAGCTGGAAAATACTTATTGCATCACCTTTTCTGTATTTTTGATTTTAGCAAACATGGGTGATGCAACTATTCCTTTGATCACTTATTTGACTTAATCTTGAAAACTAGTTTATAGGAGTTCTCCATGCTCTGTCTAATCTACTTTGCAAAAAAATCCCAACCTCAAGCCCTGAAAAACCCTGAAAGACAGTAAAAACAATTACTAGAGCAGCTAAAGGTATATCCTATGTTTTAAATCAATAATTACTCTAATTTAGGTTTAATATGCGTAAGCTGTTTACATATATAATGGTATTGCCTTCTAAGGACTGGAGGCACTCCAAGGGTCACAAGAGCTTCAAAATTAAGATTCAAATTTAAGATTTCTTGAGTTGCAGCATACTTAAAAATGAAATCAGTTGTCATTAAGTTTTAGAAGCTAGACTGATAGAAATTAGACTGATTTTTTTTAATACTATTGATGTTATATGAATACTATTGATATTATATGAATATTATTCATATTCTAGTATGCAAGGCAAAAGCCAACCCCTAGCTGTACATGCACAATGATGGGTTTATTTTCACTCAGGAAAGAGATGTTGTATTCAGGGTTGATAATTCCATGAAAACATCATCTCTGGAGTTGTTAAAAAATATGCAGAGTGATAGGAATTAGTAAAGAAACTCAAGAGCAAACACAAAACATGGTGCACCCATGTCTCAACCACAAAAGCAAATCTAGTCACACATCTGAGACAGGAAATAGTAGACTAGGAAAGGTACATAGAGAGACACAAGGTAGGTGAGTAAATCGGACAGATAGGGATAAATCATGGTCTGGGTCAGTTTCTGTATCACAGAGATTAAAATAGAGAAGACATTGGAAGGCAAAACAGCTGAAGGGAGATATGAGAGAGCTATGTTAAATCTTGACCATCCTGGGAACAATTAGTCACTGTTCTTTATGTAAGAACAAGGAAGCATCAAATTAAATTAGTTTCTAGTAGGTTAAAACAAATAAAAATGAGTAATACTTCATGAAGTGCACAAGCCCATTGTAGAATTTATTGCTAGAGGAAACCCTGGGTGCTAAAACTTTAGATGAGTTCAGGAAATTCCTTCAGAAAATGGTTTGACAAATTAAGGAAAGAAAATTCCAACAAGGTCTATAAACCACACAAAGGAACTCTGGGCCAGGAAATCCCTAAGCTGCAGATTGCCAGTAGTTGTGAGGTGTTTTACTGTGGATAGTTTGAAGAGGTGCATATCTACTTGTTTTATCCTTATCTTGTGGTATCTGATAAAGGTCACTTCCTGAAATAGGATACTGAGGTATCCTGGCCTGTAACAGTATAGCTGATATTGTGCCCTTGTCCCAGAGCAGAAAGAAAAGTGACAAAACACCCTCTCTTCCTGTTTAATACACTTCCACCTATTTCTCAATATGGATCGAACATATTGCAAAGTAACTTGGTAAAACATGAGCTCTGGCTCATCCTTGCTCCAAATACATTCTGCCTTCAGGTGAAACTGGAAGTAACAGCCAAGGCAGGTCCACCCTGCCACTGCCTCCAGGATGTGACAGTATCTTGGGAAAAAACCTGTCCCATTTGGTACCTAGTGCATATATACTGGTATGTATTTTTCAATATGCCGAAGCAAATAACCTCAGATTTTAGACTGGGGCCAGACGGCTGATTGAAGTGAAAATAACACAGAGGAATGGTCACTCCAAAAAAAACTGAGCTGTCTAGTTAATATAATGCCCAGGCTCTGAACAGTACTGTATGTCATTTACCTTATATTTCAATACTGTGTTCATAAAAAAAAGAAATAAAGATCTGATGCATCTAAAGACACTGAGAATTAAAAGGTATTTCTGAAATGGACTTTAAATCTTTGACTTTACAAGTGAACACTTTGTTGAGGAAGGGACAAGCAGCCACTAAAATTATGCCGCTCCATTTAAAAGATAAAGTGGAATTTAAGGCTCATGTTTTCATATTTACAGAGTTTACATTAGTAATATAACAGGACACCACATATTCACATTTATGACCATCTCCCTTTTATTGTCCTGAATGCAGAGAACTGCACTATCAAATGTACAAGCAGAAAAAAAATGTTTTGAATGCAAGGTATAAAATATTAATTATTGAGTCTCTCACTCATAAATACAATTTTACAACTGAAATTTCCTCATTTAGTTATGGCTTAAGTAGGATAAATATAGCTTGAATTTACTATTCTTTCCTCTTCCCCATCACAAGATGTTCAACCAAATCAGGGAATATTTAAATCAAAATTTTAAGTGAAAAGTTAAATTGTGTCTCATATCCCAGATGTTAACATGTTCCCAGTGCTTTCCATTCTCATAATTTACCTGTGGTGGATATGGAAGCAAATATACTACAGGACATACCATGAACAGCTGCAGCAACAGCACCAACAAAAGCAACATGTGTTGTTGGGCCTTTGGTTTCCAGGTGCTTGAGACACAGCTGATGTTCCTTCATTTTGTGACTGCTGCCTCTTTCTCATTTCAGCTACTTCAGTGCCCAAGTGGCTATAAGAACACAGACATAAGAGATGTACAAAATTACTACAGGCCGTCATAAATTACATTCACATTCCTACAGCAATGTCTGATGCAACTGGTTCTCACAGCTCATGGCAACAAAAGCACGTGACCATCAACTGAGCCAGCCAAGAAATAGTTCCATTGCGTTAAAAGCAGTTTCCAGAAGGGCACATCCCAGTGCCACACTTATGCTCCTGTGCTGCTGAATCATGCCCATTCTTACTGCTTTGGCTGGACTCAAAGAGCTGTTTACTATCAGTGTTTTTAACAGCAAGCCATACAGCTTTTGTAGCACTTGGGAGAGGCTGCCTTGTTCCTTACCATAGGACTATCACAGCTGTTTCCATTGTACTGAATATACAGCTAAAAATACAGCAGGATGGTTATTCACCTTAAACGTGAGTTGGAAACATTTTTTTTTTAACTTTTTGACTTCTTTAGTCTATGCTGGACCAATGAAATTGTTGTGAGTGATATCAAGGGCAGCTGTCTGGTAAGGGCCAAGATTTTTATATGTCATAACTGAGAGGCTTGCTGAGAATTATTCTTGGTAAATAAAATGAAAAATAAATAAGTATTTATAAAATACTTTTCCACCTTTGAGACTATTTTCTGGTCACAAATCTTCTTTGCTCATTGCAAGTTTTTCCTAGATTTTATTAGGCCAAGATTTTTTTTCCTCCCAGTCACTTAAAATATGCACCTGGAAGTAGTATACCATGCATTATCTAGTCTTCAAAAGAAGTTAAACATTTACTGCTAAGTTACATTATTTAGGAAGGTTTAAATGTCAGGATCCTTCTAATGGCACACATCTTTCTACAACAACTTTAAGTTTCCCAGAGTAATGGCTAGTACAAACATATAAATTAGAGTAAAATTTAGTACTTTTGCCTTTGAAAAAGTACTAACAGATTACTGTGGGGAGGAACTTGGTTTAAAACAGAAGCGGGCAGAGATGGCCGGGTGTGAGCAGCATGCGCTGTGCTCCACACTCCCAGGGCATCCTGCTACAACAAGGAGTGATGGGGAAAGGCAAAATCTGATTGATTTGCCACCTGGGGACACCATGCACAGACAAACAAGAGACATGCCACTTCTACATGCACTCAAGCAGCAGCTGTGAGAGTTTTCATTTACATGCTAAAACTCCTGAGGTTTTTATTCTGCAATAGTGTCCTTCTAGACAGCTTACACACACAACCACGAACAGCAAGGGTACTAAGCTTCAACTCAAGCTTGTGCTCTAAAACTCAAGGTTGGTGGTTATTTTGGCTTTTTGAATAGCTACCTTTTCCATGTATACTGTCACTGAGTAGAATCAAGTAATTTCTGAAGTGTTTGATCAAATCAACCAATGAAGAACCATTTAACTATCACTGGTAGGCGCGCCTGCTTATGCCACTGATATTACTTATGGTTTATAGCTGCTCTTGGAAATTAAAATGACATGCAAACAAAATCCACACCTTTTTTTTTTTCGTGTCAAGTACAAACCTCTGGTGTTAAAAAGGGATGCTCTGGTGTAACTTGATAACTGCCCACATTTTTAAAATAGATAGGAAGGAAGGAAAATTGTTGAAGCATAATATGTAGCTCAGAGAGTAAGTGACAGTATGAAATCTTTTTCTCCAAACTACAGTGCAGAACTTCTGCTGACTGTGCAGGGTGCAGTAAAATTATTTTATAGATAGCTGTGTCATGCTGTGAATTGGTGTTTTTTTCAGCAAGTGCAATGACTCTGGTTAAAGGAATTAAAGCCAGATATTTTCAAATGGAATGTTTGTTTCTTTTAAGTAAGATAGCAATTCTAGAAATATTTGTATAACAAAAAAAACCAAAAAACCAAAAACCTACAAAATTTATTAGTTTCAGAAACCAGTAAGTTACCCATATTTAGGCATTTGTTGGCTATAATCCCATTCATTCCACCTGTATACCTGAAGTCAAGCATTTGTTTCACCATTTTAGCAACATATATAAAATGTACTATGGCTAGAATATGTGGTACTATAAATAAAGGGGACAGGATGAAGGTTATCCATTCAGACATGATGATGACAGTTGGTGACTTTGCTGTAGTTTCACAAAAACTTTACCACACCACAAGATGCTGCTGCCACTAAAATAAATATCCCTCTCCCCTTTCTCCTGCACAGCTCACAGTCACTCATTCCCTCACGTGAGCTGTCCCCCTTCTCTGTGTTGTAAGCAGCATTTGTACAGGTACCTGGTGAATTTGATAAAAGAATAGGCATGATTGAAATTTAATCTAGAGGGAAAAAAAAATAGGCTTAACTTGTTTCAAGTGACTTTCTCATTTACCTCAGGAAGATGTACTTGTACAGAGCAGGGGAGAAAACTTAACATCAGGCAGGCAAGGAGAATGTGGGGACCACTTTCTTCCATTCCTGCTCACACTGTCAGCAAATGATGGCGAAATGGGTGGGAATTATGCAGCTGCAGAAAGGTAAAAACTGCAACTGCAGTTCCCAGCACACAGAATATTGCTGAGAGAGACAGTCAGACATGGGGTTTCAAAGGAATGGTTCACACCTTTAATCCTGACCAGCAACCTCAACCACTGAAAAGTCTCCAGCATTCATCTTTTGGTATGAACTACCATGGCCAACTGTTTCAGAGGTTTGCAAGTTTGGCAGGACACAGAATTGTGAGGAAATATGGCTCTCCATTGTAGAGCATTTCAGGAGAAGTGGCTTCCTCCAAGGTTGCTCGAAGCCAGTCTTGCCAGTCTTTAGAGCAGAACTGCTTGCTTTGCTATGTTCTAACAGCTCTGGAGTATGGAGAAGCACATAACCCATCCCCTTTCTGGCCATGCATTATTTGGTGAAGGAAGAGGGTAGTCCTTGATTGCAGGTAAAGTTATATTTATCTATTTAGGCTGTACTTGAAAAAAAACCGAACATAAAAGAAAGAAAAGAATCACAGAGTCAGAATCATAGAATGGGTTGGAAGGGACCTGAAAGATCATCTGGTTCCAATCTCCCTGCCATGGGCAGGGACACCTTCCGCTAGACCAGGTTGCTCAATGCCCCATCCAACGTGGCCTTGAACACTGCTAGGGATGGATAGGGCACCCACAATTTCTCTTGGCAACCATTTCCAGTGCCTCACTATTGGTGTGGTCTCAGTGAATACATGAACTGCTCACCAGCTTAACCAGTGGCTGAAGTCAAAGTCATCAGCCCTGTTCTTGTGTTTGTGTTACTTTCCCTCAGTGACCTTTAAGCTGAAGTTTATAAGAAATATGAAAAACCCACCCTGTGAAGCAAAACTATTATATTTACTGAGGATGTAGTTGGATGGGTGGAAACTTTAGTCTCATGCTTATTTTGGTTGGATTTCATGTTTCATCTTTTATTTGCAAATACCAGATGCCATCTACGCAAAACAGTAATTGATTCCATTAGATTATTTAGAATGCAGAAGCAGGAATATCTTAATTCTTGGCTATATTTAGAGACTGAGTAGACAGAGGGTTTATATTTGGTGCCTTGGTCCAAGGCATAAAAAAGAAATTTAGAATCTTTGATTCAGCAAGTCAATCTGATGAGATGAACAATTTTTCTGAAGTGTGAAAGTTAGTACATAATTGTGAAGGACTAGAATGTTCTGAACTGATTCTGAATAGACCTTCTAGAATAATAGTACAAATAATACACACTGTCTCCAAGACCTCAGTTTGCCTTTTAGCTTTTTCACCATTTTCATTCTTCCTGAGACCCTTTAGCTTGGCAAAAGTACCAGGTGGTGAAGGTGGGCCTTTTGTCCAATGGAACGGTTTTTCTCCCTGGTACACTACACATGGTCCCTCAGACCATCATGTCACAGGCATCAATTTCTTCTGCTAGTTTTGCCTCTGGTTCTTTGCCCCCATTTGGTGGCATGGTTTACTAACTGTGTTATGATTTCCGTTTGTACTGATAGGAAATAGGAATAGTACTAGAGCTTGCTTGACCGACTCGTTCTCTTGAGGCTGGGTTGGTATTATGGCCCTTTGAGCAATCCCATAATCATGGAGGACTTCATTTTGCATAACACCTGCTGGCCCTACTCTGTAGCTGAGGAAAGGAACCCAAGGGTACAGCAACTGTTTATTACATCAGTTCTGAGACAGGTAGCTCTTACAGGCTGCAGAGTAAGAAAGTCTGTGCAACCCTTTGATCTTGCAGTGCTGGAAGATTGTGACTACTAAAAAAAACCCTTAGAAATTTGGAGTAAGGTTTCCTATTAGGTCTGGAACCAATGGCACAAGGATCTATTTCTGTGTTTAGATAGTGTAATTACCACTTATTCCCCTGGGTTCCCAGGAGTAATTATTATAGAAATCCCCTTGTGCGCAGAGCACTGTCTTGGGAAGACTGCTCAAAAGAAATAATTGATGGAAGAATTATTTGGTTTATTACATTTATACCTGGGAAGCCCTATTGAATACAGACTACAGTCCCTTCAAATTCCACAGAGTACCTCTAGAAAATGAAAAGAAGGCATTTTCTCAATTGTTGCACTTCCCTGACTCTCCACCTCCTGTAGGATTTGTGCTAAGTTTTAGATAGGTTTTAAAGTGTTTTCCCCAGAGATTCCCATGGTATTGGACATGGCAAAAAACACAGGCTGCATAATTTCAATAATTTAATTTGATGTCTCTCTTCTGATGAAGAGATTTCTTTTTCTTTTTTTTCCTCTGGCCTCAAAAGGCTGTCATTACAGTACTGCAATTTTCTGAACTTTTGGCACTGTCCCATCTGACCCTCTTTGCTTGTTTTGGAGCCTCCCTTTGCACATGACCCCCCTGCAATAATTTCTGTCCCCCTCTTAGCATTGTGAAGGCATTCCCTGGAGAAGCTCCTGCACTATGAAATCAGAGAAAAATCTTGAAACTCTACAGGGGATTGAGAAGAGTTTCTATCCTATCTTCTGGAACCATTATCTAACAGCTGTTTTGAAAGAGAGAGATCACATAAAGGGTGAGGATAAACATGCATCGTTTCATACAGCAAGGAAGTGGCATTTTGTCTTTTGTTGCAGGTAGGACACATAATGGCTAAGATTTCAGAACAGAATTGGTGCAGAATCAGCCAGAGCAATCTGTCCTTTTTCAAACTTTGCAATAGGCAAGAAAGATGACCTTGCAAAAGAAAGGTGCAGTCAATGACTTAAGGATATAGTGGGTGATTTACTCTGCAGGCAAGAAACTTAGCCCTTAAAATCTCTCTTTTTTTTTGTGATCTATCACATCAGTTCTCCCACATTAATTTACTTCTCTTGACTTTGAAAATAAAGGGCCAAAACTTCAACTGTGTAGTTTATATAAATTTGTACCCTATACCAGTTTATTTCAGACCCAGATGTGACTCTATCAACCTCTTAATCATACTTGTTTTCACTGTCCTAACTGGCATTCACCTGATTCCTAACAAGGATTGTTTTTAAGTTTAGGGATTTTGAAAGCCTTTAAAACCTAAGTATTAAGGTAGACAATATCCACTTAAGACCCCATCCAGGCTTCACTGTAAGAACCAAAATGTACATGGAGGAAACCTTTGTATCCTGTGGATTCAAGACTTCAAACTACCATTTTAGAATATATTCCATATTTTTAGGAAATCTCAGTGTTTATTAGAACAGAGTTACATTAACACTTAATTAAATCTTTTTAATGAGTTGTTTGGGGATAACTGGATGGCTTTTACAAGATTTTGATTGGTTGCTTGGGTTTTAGTTTCCTAAAATAGTCAGCAGGAGAGTGACAAAGATAACCCTGAAATACTGTTGCTTTCTTTTTTTTTTTTCAAATAGTAGGGTTTTTTTTTTTAGTAGTCAGTCAATTTTTAATGTATAGACCACTTTTTAACTTGAAACACTAAGGAAAAACCCTCAGAGAATGCTAGAATGTGACACATCTAATGATCTGTGATGTGCTATTTGTTTTAAATCCAGTGTGGTATGCTATCTGTTTTAAATCTATAGGGTTTTTTAAGAACAGACATTCTAGAGTAACAGAACCATGCAACACAGTCTGGATACAGCTGCCAGCTAAATAATATCATTGATGCATGTGCTGCACTTGCAATGCAAAGACAGCCCTAACACAACATCAATTTTTTATTTGTGCTGTCTTCATTCATCTGGAGGAGTGTTTTAAAGGCACCACAAGCTAAATGAAGACAGACCACAAGATTTTACCAGATGTCTCTGAGCTACATAGATTTCCATACACCCCTTGCAATGCTGAGTGAGTAGCAAAATCAAGACAGCAGAGCCATAGGCACCCTTTAACAGCCATCATACAGCAACGGCATTCCTACCACTCACTCTGCAGAACAGAAACCTCAACATGGGTACATTCTCTTTTTGTTACTAAATCCTGAAAGTCATTCAGTACTTCACAAATAAATTCATACCAAGTGATGGAGAAGAAATCTACCAGAAGAAGTGCAATTGACTTATCTTGAACTTTTGACATCATAGATTTTGAATACTTGTTGGCTCAGAGAACAGGTTATTGAACCTACTGACTTTTGCTTTTGGAGAACTGAGGACTTGAGTGTCTACAGCAAAATACCTTGCTCTTCTATTAGTTACTGAAACTCAGCAAAAAAAAAAAAAAAATTCAAGACACGATCTACTACTGCCTATACAAACATATTTCTCCTATCAGATCTTTTGACCTGGTGATGTAGGACTCTTTCTAAAGTCTTTTGCAGCAAGCCGTGAGAAGGTCATAAAGTGGACATTCTATCCATTATAGAATAAGATAAAAAGAAAATAAAATCTAGTGGAAAACTGGCAGAAAGTGTTCAGACATTAAATGTTTTATTTAGGGTAGAACACTCCTATGCAAATATTCATTTAAATTGAAGCTGTGCAATTTGGCTGAACACTATGAAATCCTTGTCTTTTTTACAGTAATATTCTTTTTATGACTTTCCCAGACACCTTCTGTACTCATAAAGAATGTCTGAGATTTCTTTTTATTATGTTATGGTGAACTTGGTATCCTGAAGAAGCCTTACTTAAATCTTCGCATCAAGTAGAAATGCATTTGTGCTTCTGAATCAGACATTACCGTTCAGCAACAAAACATTAAACATGAAAATAATGCATTATTGAAAAGTTTGAGATGGCTGCTTGTGGTTTTTAAGAAGCTGCACTGAAATTATGATTAAAAGCACTTTACAGTCTTTGGGAACATTTTATAAAAAGCAAAATGTAAAACTCATCAGGAAACCTTTTATTTATTTTTAAGTGTATTGTTTTTATTCATATGTGTTTGAAAAACATCTAAGAATCTTGTTTATATGACATCTAGATACCTATTCATTATAGCTAGCATGGCTTCCGCTGACTCACACACATGAAGCCAGTACACTTTAGAAAGCTGAGAAGATAATTTCAATACAGTGGGGAAATACAGACCTTGACATATTGCTGAAAAGAAGTGTTTTGTTAAGGTCTCTGACATTCTTCATAAAGAGGACACTAAGAAGACACTTGAGAACCCAGAGAGCTTTATTTTATGCATTAGCATTGTAATTTCTAAATAAGTTTTCCTGTGCTCAAAGCCTTTTCTCTGTATAAAAAGCCAGCTGTCATTTGGGGGTTATGTGAACTGCAAAGATTCTGCACAAATTTCAGCAGAAATTTCAGAAAAAAGTCCTAGAAATGGCACAAGAATTTGTAGCCAACATAGGCTAAATAGATTCGAAGGTGCAATCCAAGTGTCAAACAAGCTTTATTGCTGGTGAACTATTTTTTCTGCAGATAAGACCATTCTGGAAAATTTTCATCTGCAGAAATGGTAGCTTTTGATCAAATAAGTGCACATAACTTTTGTTTATGGTGCACATGCTACTAAGGGCTGAAGGACAAATGAAAGGATTAGGAAAATTGTTTTAATGTGAGCTTTTCTGAAAGCAGATTGGACATGCTTCTAGTCTCTTGAAATGACAGAATCCACATTTTCACTGTAAGATGAAGACTTGTATCCTCGACTTCAAAGGCCCTTTATTTTTTCCATTTCCTTTTCAAAATGAAAGTCTCAAATTTGAACAGAAGGAGCTTCAAAAAGGCTTCCTGACTATAGTCTTTTTTAAATAACTTGATATTTGGTAGTCATGCTGATTTTAGTTACACTGAATGATTCCTGAGATATTTTCTGACATGATGTCTGTGTGTTCCAGCCCTCCTTTCCTCAGCCACCCTCAAAAGGAAAAAAATAAAATACAATAATAAGTGTAAACAAAATTAAGAGTAGTATGGTGTAGAGAAGCTATGTGGTTAATATGGTATAACAGAGGGAGAGGAGCAGGTGGCATGAACTAGAAACAGCCTTAAAGCCTTTCTGATGGATTGGAACGCTGGGAGAAGGTGAATGCAAGCAGTGCATTCAGATAGGCTGCTTTCAGCATGAAAGCCAGGGGCAGAGCTTGTCTAGGTCCATGTTCTGCTCACATTACAGTTTCTATGAACTTCATGACCACAGAACTAAAGAAGTATTTGCCCTTGGCAGAGAGTAGCCAGGCTGGTGCATACCCACCTGTAATGAATCTCCACTCCTCTCCCACAAGCTTTGCTACTCCTGTTAAACTCATAGCAAGCTCCTGGTACTTGTGCTTTTATAGACAGTGCTGATGCTTGCTGGTCTGAGGAAGTGAGAGGAGACCAGTTCTACTCTGTGCAAGGGATGTGCTATTTTCCATGCTGGTACATGCTATTAAAACCAGATACTGTTGCCATGCTTGGAGAAGGTGTTTTTTGTCTGAAGTCCTGTATTTCTACTGCCTGAATCTTTCACCATTCTTGCTTGCTCTGTGTTTAATGCTGTTTTGTTTACCTGCATGTTGCATATAGCAACACTCATTTTTCCATCTGCTGGTACTAAGCATCACATCCTTCATGGTCTGTCACATGTGAGGGATTCCCACTTATAAAAAGAATGAGGCTCTTTTCTTCAGTAGCAGAAGGGTTCATGGATGTATGGATGTGCTGGAGTGAGTGCTGTGGACACATACTTCCTCAAGGCTTTGCTACATACTCTAATTGGTGCTCTCCCTTCCCCAGGCTCTGTGTCCCTTACAGCTGGTGTTCATGGCTGGGGCTTCACCAGTGCAGAGAGAACTGGAAGACTGATCACAGCCACCAGCACAGGACAGTCACTGGGAGGAGCTATCAAGGGCTCTTTTATCTCTTTCTGCTATTCTGCAAGTTACCAGGAAGAACTGGCATGAGAGAAAAAGGGCAGCTGACTAGAGTGGGAAAATGAGAAGACAATGAAAAATATTTATTTACCTGACTAAATCTTGGGCACGATATTAGAGTGGATGTCTGAGACAACACAAACTATATGGCTTAAAAACCAAACTTTTAATGGGAGGCTTTTTTTAATATATAGAAGAACAGGCACACAGCTTTCAGCTACTGAGTGTCCTGAACCGTATTTATATGTTAACAAAGTGAACATTTTAGCAACAACATTTATGTGGTCAAATATATAAAAATTCTGCCTAGATCTCATGGAAAAGACAAGCCATGCTCCAAGCCCACCTCTGTGTGGGGGAAGCCACCAGTCTAGGCCCTGAAGCTGCTTGCATCTAAGGTTCTCTGACAGCAGAAAAAAACCACAACAGGGTTTTTAGAAATTCTGACACTGTGCTCTTCAAGCTTTGACTTGTACTCACCTGCAACAACCCAAGGCAGTGGTACAGGATGCACTCAGCCAATAGCACAGTGACAGGCTTTCATGGGACCATCTGCCTCCTCCTGAGCTGGTGTCCTAGCTCAGTTCCTTTTCCATGGCCTCCTTCCCTCTTCTGAGGTCACGTTCTTTACCTGGCTAAGGTGTCTGCCAGCTCTGCTGTGAAACTGATAACCTGCAGAGCAACATAGCAGGCAGATGTGTGTTTAATGCTGCTGCAGCAAGACTCACTACAACTCACTAGGCAGCACAGAAAATAAAAAGAGATTTGTGGAGAAAAAAACAAAATCAGACTTCCAGGTTAAACCCCCTTGCCATTATAAGAGCATTTGAGAACTTACTGTCTTTTCAGTGAGAGAAAAGCAAGTTTCCCTTCTCTTGTCCTCGTTTTATCCCTTCTCTTGCTGGAAAGATTCCTGTGCAGAAAGCTGCAGCCTCCTTTGTGTACCTCATCACTTGAGCATCTGCCTCAGCTGCCTGAATCCTCACTAGTGTCTTGTTTGTTAGCTTGCCTAGAAGAATGGGTTTCCTCAGAGCCACTCACAGGTGGGCACTTGTAGCACAGTCTCCCTCCCCTAAACACAGAGGTATGGTGCAAGTTTGAAGTAAAAAGACATAAAGTCTAAATTATACACAAAATACCTAACAGTCTAAGTGGTATCTCTCAGTTCACAGAAATTTCCAAAGTACCACACTGAGGCAGAGAGTTCAAGATGTTCTGAAACTATTGTGGAAAACTATTTAGCATGTTGTATGTTGGAGGGGATATATGGAGGTTCAGAGAAAGAAAAAAAACACCAATTATTTCTTCTCCTCTCTTTTCTCTTCCCATGGTCATTTTTTAGTGTGTCAGTTTGAAAATAAAAAATGCCAACCATCCCAGTAAACAAATTTTTTATAGCAAGCTGTGCATGTATTTTAATATTCACCAACAGTAAATAAAAATTATGTCTTACTGCAGAATCTGACAGTTATTGCTCTATGGAAAACTTAATATTAAAAAACAATATAGGAGGTTTTATTTCCTTTTTTTCCCCCTATTTTTTTACCCTACCAAGCATATGAGTTATTTTTTCTATAATTTCTACAAATGCTAAATAAAAATTTTGATAGAAAGAATCCATCATTTTTCCTTCTCAGAAAGGATATTTTAATTTGGAGGACAAACAACAATAGTGAGTGATATTCCAGAATTTAATTTGTTTCCCCCTTTTCTTTCTATGACATTTACTTGAAGCAATATGTGCCTAGGGAAGGCTGTGGTGCTAGTGCATTTTTTCAAAGCTTAAGAAGAGAAAAAGAATTGCAAATTATTTGATGACCAGAAAAGAAGAAAATGCATCCAAACACAAAAAATCTTCTGAATACCACTTATAAGTGAATTACAAAAGAGTCTTACACAAAAGATCTACTTTTAAAACTTGGGTTTTATAAAGTTTAAAGCCTGGAACTTAAAACTACTCTCCCATAATATAAAGTTCATGATTTTCCATAATCTTTATATTATACCAATGTAAAAAAAACCAAATCTGCTAAACCGCAAGGGACTGAAAACATGCTGTGAAAACCTAAAACATTTGAGATCTCTGGAAACATGTAAAATTTGTATGAAAGTTTCACTTCTATAGTCATATCCATACATTTACAGGCTCTCTCTCTTATGCTGAGCATTAGCACAGACTGCAATCACCACCTATGTTACTGCACAGCAAGGCATTAAAGTAGCTCTTCCACCACAGTATGCAATGAGATAAAGTGAATTGACTTAACTAAAAAAAAATAGATTTTTGAAGATCAGCAGATGAGACCTCTTGAAGCACTGCTGTCATGTGACTGAGTGGAGTTTAATGTGAATGTCTGGTCTAGCATCCCTCCTCCCATAAAAGCACTGCTCACTGGCAGTACAGCCTGATGTCCTTGTTTATTGCTACATAGATGACAGATTCCACAAGAGAAGTTCAGAGGCATCCTTTTATCCCATATTTCATAATGTAAAGACAAAAAAAAAAATACAGAGTTTTGCAGAAAGAGAAATATATCCTCTAGCCAGTGAAATATACTTAGGTAGGGGGATTTTGCTGAATTTTAAAAAAAATTATGTCTGTAACGATAAGAGGACAAGGTAATGTTTTAATTCAAAAGAACTGTGCAAGAGGAGCTCTGGGAAGCCTGTTGACTGTATGTTTAAGCACAGCATTAAGTGGATTAAAAAGAGCTATGGGCATGGCAGATCTGGCCCATCCAGCTATCTTCAACTCCACCTTCTCCACAATTTGCCCTCCTCAGATACTCAGCTGTGATTCTCTCCACAAAAGCTTTAGCACGACCTCTCTCCCTTACTTGGTTGTTCGATTTTTTCCAGGCACTTGGCTTAATCTTCTGACTTTGAGATTGTCTTTGAAAGTGTGACCTGTCATTTGGTTGAAATTGAATGACATACAAGAAATTAGTGCAGAGAGAAAGGCAGATGCAGCAAGGATCATCTGTTGGGAAACCAACATGCAAAGTCAGAAACGAGAAGAATGGTGAGGAACTTGAGCTTGCATAGCCCACCACCGAATAATATATTTCTGGTTTTTCCAGCCACAGCCGTGACCCGGGAGCTACCTTCAGTCATCGAGGCAAAGAAGGAAGGTTGCTGCTGGAAAAGGGTGTGGAAGGAGAATAGTGCTTGCTTCCTAGGCCAGCTACTTTGGGTTTAGCAGAGCTAGACCCTTCTGTGGTTTTATTTCCCTGTGTCAGGAGTATTTAGGCTAGATTGAGTGCTGTCGGTTGTGCAGTTTCGTCATGTGCTTCGGGGAGGAGAAACAAGCTATCAAATAAAACTAGAAAAGATGGTTGAAGCTACCAAGCTTTGCAGCAGGCTAAGGAGGAAGCTTAATATTACAAACTACCTAAGTCTCTTTTTAAAAAAGGCAAAATTTGGAAAAAATGTTTCTTCTGGCTTATTTTTTTTTAGTCACGTAAGACATAAAAATTTAAAGTTTCCCATCTGAAGGGCCTTATCTAGCTCTCATTTCAGGTCAAAATTCTTATGTTCTGTTTTAATTTGCCTCAGCTGATTCTTTTGAGTCAAAAGGTAGAGTATGTTCTATATTTATATGCAATATGGAATCAGTTGCTTTAAAATCTCTACCATAGAAAATTCTAGCATATTTTCTTGTAAACCCCTTTACAGTAAAAGAATAATGAAGCTTTTGTTGAGTGAGCAAACTGGAAATCAGGGCACTGCAGCAGAGCTTGTTATGGACCAAGATATACCTTTCTTCTTATGAAAAATACAACATGTTCTGTATGATAGGGCTTTCAAACCATCCATATTATTGTAGTACTTTCTGTACTGAATCAGGTCTTAAAAAATTCTCTAATTTGAAGCAAAGTGAAGAAGAAGGCGACATCTCTGAAGATACTCTAAAAACCTTAGGTATAAAAGATTTTAGAAAAAGAACCTAAAAAACCCACATAAATCACAGAATACTGTATGAAAACAATTTTATTTACTGCAAAGCTATCTGTGTTTTATGTATTAGACATAAGATTGTTTCATAGTAGTGGTTTCTAAGGTTTCATGATGTGGAGCAGAGATTCCTCTGACATTGTAGTTTTTCACAAAGCAAAAAACATTACATTTGCTACAGCTAAATAAATCCTTATCCTTTGAGACAAAAGATGAATATTTAACACAACTGTGCAGCCTCAGAGTTCTACTTTATGTCTTTCCTTGTTGATATCTGAATGCTGTGCAACTAAGTGCAATGACAAGTAAGAACAGAGGCTTCAGAGAGGGACATTAAATAATATTTCTCAATAAAGAGATCACTACTTTGTTTCAAGAGCTCTCAAATGAAATTGTTCTTCCCTGTTATGTTTTATATTTGACTCACGCCTCTTGCAAAGTTTTAGTACCTTCAGTGAATGCACAACTGAAACAGCAAAACTCAGCATTTCTTGCCAGCACACTTGACACAGGTCAGAATGCCTAATGCCACTCTGCCAGTCCTTGCTAGTTCTAATACACATCCCTTGGAGTGGCTTCATTCCACATTACAGACAAGGAGAACCAGAAAAGTCCCAGCGGAACTACTCGGTTATGCTTGGAGACAACTGATGGAGAAGAATTGCCCTGTGCTGTAGAGAGGAGCTCACTGATGTGGAACAAATGAGGCTGATATGGGAGGCACACATGGCACCCAGAGAGCATGTGGGGACAGAGGTCTCTGGACTACCATTCCACTGGAGGCCACCTGAAGCCTCTTCTGAAGGGAGAACAGCTCACAGACAAAAAGAAAAGATATAACAGATATAAGCTCTAACAGGAATACTTCCCCAAGCAGTACTGCAGGTTTTAGTTACCTCTTCTGTTTGTTATCTAGCTGTCCTCTTGTGGGGGAAAAGTCACCTGGACAACTCTATTTCTGGTTACTTGTTACTATCTACTGCTTTTCTCTCTGAAATACTGTCAGCACTAACTGTGCATCAGCATTCAACATAGGGTAACTGAGCACTCCATACATCTGCAGTAATAATCCATTCATCTTTTATTTCAGGGCTGTCTTGGACTGCAACGAAGCATTCTTCTGCTCATTGCGTTTCCTAAAATTTGCAGAGTCATCCTAAGGGCAAAATCCAACACAGTTCCTTCGGTTTTTCCACACTGCCCAGGTGTACTTATGTTGTTTGTGGGGTGCTGCCCATGGTGGACTTTGACATTGTGAAAAATGAGGACATAAATAAAATGCATTTGGAAATAGACCTGAAGCAGAATGGCATTCAGAAGTCAAAGTCCTGTTTATCATTCAAAACTTCAGGCAGAGGCCCTTCCTTTGCCTATTAAATATATTGGTAAGAATCAATTATGGATCTTTCAGTAAGCCAAGGGATTTGTCTCAAATTGCAGTCCTAGTGGGGTTTTGTATCTAAATTCACCTTCCCCAAATTACCTTTGAAATCTAGACCAGTCCTTAACTCCATTTTTACTTGCATGTAATATCTTGTTATGAAATTTGTTGTTTCTGGGGCTCATTTTTGTGCATTGCTCCTAGTTTGAGCATACCTCCACCACTACCTGAGTTGTTAAAAATAACAAAACCCAACGGATTCTTTGGTACCATCTACTTTTGGAAACATAATGCTCCTGCCCGGCTTCCTTTTCAAATAGTATCAACTCCTGTCAAAATAAAAGAGTATCTAAAACTTCTCATTAGCCTTTCCCATTTCCAGACTTCCAGCTCTCAGTGCAGGATGACCTGCTCCTTTCTTCTCCTAAGGCTGGGGTGACAGTTTGCATTACTGTTTTGTCATCTCTGGACTGGTACCTGGCTGAGGTCACCATCCCTTTGAGGTCCCTCCATGTCCTCTCTCCTCCAAACCCAACATGTGGCTCCATCCCTGCTTCCAGCCCACAGAAGGATGCTGTTCCATAGAGGGCACTGGAATAAGGTCCCCCAGAATGGGCTGAGACAACTCCACAAGCAATTCTTTCTGCAGGAGGCAGGAACTTGACAACATGAGGGAGATTTTTTTTCCAATTTTTGTGTAAATACATTGGCCACCCTTCCCTCCCATGTCAAGACAGTGCTTTCAATCAGATGCAGGAAGTGGTTAAAGGCAGGTTGCCGGCAGTTCTTTTCAAGTTGATTAATCATTACAGAAATCTGAATCTAGTTAATAAAAATTATGAGAACCTGGGAGCTGTGTACTCCATCAGTAACACGTGCTCTGACAGGAAAGCTAGATCAGCTGAACCAAAAAATGGCTTAGGAAAAATTATTCAGATGATGTTCCTGGACACTCTTGCTCAGGTTCTTGTGAACTCACCAGGTATCTTACTTGTGATTTATTTATCCATAAAAAAAACTTCAAAATAACCTGCTCTATCCTGAAACACTTGTGAATTACTCAATAATATTCACAACTATGACTGCACATTTTTCCCAGAAAAAATTACTCAAATTAAGTGTTGCTGCTCATGGCAGATATTAGGCAAACTTTTTGAGAGATATTTGAGTTATATAGTTAAAAAAATACAAAAGATTCTGCAGAAGCCAACAGTTGTGTCTTGCTGCAAATTACTGAACAACATATAATATTGTTCTGCCAAGGACAAATCAAAGTTTCCCTGCAACTGCAGAAAAACAGAATTTTTGCAACACTAAAGGTTTCCAGTGGTGTGGTAGTGTTGGAAAGATTTTGCTAGTTATTTTTCAAGTTTCTGGATGGGGGAATTCTCCCCTCTCCCTGACTCCTCTCAGATTTGTTCAGTTCAACATTAGACTGCTTCTGCCTCTGATGCCATGATTCATCAATTTCCCAAATGCTGGGAGCATTTGCTAGATTTATCTCCTCTGATGTACTGCTGTTCCCTTTCTGCCTAAACCCCAGAATGTATCACTGAAGTCCCATTACTGGAAGAGCCTCATAGGAAACAGCAGGTAGAGAAGATCTTGGTGCAATGGAAAAGTGCTATTCTGCAAGTAATGCCTGAAATATTTTGACTGGAGTTGTTATAATTAAAGGTCAGAAGTTTTGCAGAGTTATTTCAATCATCTGAAATGAACACAAATATTTAAGTAAGGCAGATTACCATTGGATTGAAATTCTAATTTTTGTGCAAGTTAATTTATGTTATAAAGCCAGAGAACATGCTCAAAAAGTCTATTGTCACTTGTATCAGCTTTGTGTTCTTTTCAAATTCAAATTAATCCAGAAGAATAATTTTACTGGAGCGGGTCCCTTTCTATTCTCATCACTCATTAGTTTAATTGCCTGTATTGAAATTATTATTTGTATTAATGAATTGACATTTAGGTGACAAAAGGCCAAATTCTGATCTTCTTGGTTAGTGGTAAATGCAACTACTCTGTGGAGTCTATTGTAGGTGCTCTTCCTTTGCAGAGGTGTGGTGAGCCTGGGTGTTCTTGCACTAATCAGGAATGCTAGCCACTTCAGCACTTCTAATGATTCTGTCTCCACCTATGTCTCATTCAGCAGTTCACGACTGCAGACTTTGTTTCATTACCTACTGAGGCTGAGAAAGTGATCTGTTATACTCTTGGTACACCCAGGGCTTCAATGTCAGCAAGGCCTACGCAAATGAGACTACTTTTGCTGTCATGTTTGAAAGAACAACCTCTGCCATTACACTAAACCCCTGAGTATCTTCTATCTTTTTGTTTCGTTGCTGCCTGAAATTCACACAGAAGAGTAGCTGCTGTAGCGAACCAGGTATCCAGGTATCCCTGTCATTTTTTCACTTCTCCTCTAGAATTACACACGATGCACACCTTCTCAAGGAGAGTTTGTTTTCTTTTAGATGAAGAATTATTCACCAGAGATTCCCAGCATAATTTATTCAAACTCTCTTGAAACATATCGATTAGGATGTTCAAAGTGAGTGATTTGTGGCAGTGAATAAATTCCCCCTGGGGAACAAAGGTGTCTGCTGAAGATGAGACTTGGAGAATATCCCAAGGCATTCTCAAGTGCACAAGAAAAAGATTAATTATATCTGCCCCCCAAATGTCTGTGGCTAGAAACATGGAATTGCACAGGGAGACTGTAATCACTATTCTCCTGCTGTACTCCAGAAGAGCAAAGAAGAAAAAATAAAAGAGGATTTGATTTGGAGGAATAAAAAGGTTTGAAATCTCTCCAGCATCTCATTTCCTCTTCCTAGGAATGCAGGAATTCCAACTCATCCTACATGTACCCAGCTCTTTTGATACTGTTCTTATGATTGCACTTTTTCCACCTCCACAGGTACAACTCCTGCTGCAAGTACCACTGCAGTCTGTGGCAGTGCACCTTACCACCGCCTCTGCTCAGGCAGCAGTAATAAATCTGGTGGGAGGTACAACAGCAGCAAAGAATTCCTTTTTTTTTCCTTGAAAATTCAGCCTAAAAATGGGGGGATGCTTTATAAGCAGGGCTATTTTGTAATTGGCAAGGTAATTATTACATTAAGGTATTTCAAGAGGAACAGGAAGCTCTGCAACTCTGCTCATGTACGGAGTTTTCTGTAGCCCTGCAATTAGCAGAACATAAACTTTTTGTTGGGCATCACTGTCACAAAGGCTATTCCATGGAGTAAAGGAAAATCTAAATTTTAATCTTTTTTTCATCATCAAAAAAGAGATACCGATGACACAAGTCACCTGTGAAATTTCAACTTTTAACTACTGGCACTGTGCATGTTGATATACTACGTCCTGCAGATGTGTGCAGATGTTTACCAGGGCAGGGAAATAGCCAGGACATTAAGCAATCCCAGTTTGGCCATGCTACTTCCCCTTGCAGTAACAGCAAACAAAATTAGCAATGCTTTCTGCTCACTATGAGATTTTTCTGGGAAAGAAGTTGCCTGAGATAACATCACCTTAATTTTTATGCCCTCACTCCCCAGCTTGCTTTTCTTTCTTGAGCTGCACAACTATCAAGATTCTTTTGCACAGTGCAAATTTCTAGCCAACTCCCATATCAATCTAGCATAGGTATGGAATTTTTCAATTAAATATTTATTAGAAAAAACTACAATTGTCAAAATCAAAACTGATTGCTGAAACAATTGTTTTTTTACAGATATTGTCTTAAAAAATCTTTTATAGCAAGTTTGGAAGTTGCCAAAATATCTCACTGAAATGGTTTAGTTAATTTTGTTTTGTATCAATGAAAAGCAGTTTTTAATTTAAAGAAATCTTTGGTTGAAAGTTAATCAATTTATACTGTGAATTGAAATAAAGGAATAACAAAACCTTATTTTATTAAGTTCAAACAAATACCCACATTTTCCCATGTATGAAGGGTGTTTATGTTTAAGACTTTTTTTCACTATTCAGGACAGAAACAGTTTTGAAAATATTAATATGCTCATGGGACAGGCCAAATCTTTCTGGCTCTAGACTAGAATAGTTCAGGACTCTGTGTCAACACATTCCTAGAGATGCCAGCAAGTGAAAAGTAGAATACAAAATGTTTATGACAGTATCCATTTCCTACTTGCCTATAAACCACTAATTTTCTATATTCAAAAGTTTCATTCTCCTCTGGAATCCAATTTATTGTGTTTTCAAGCAGTTGTGCTGAAAACACCCTGAGTGCTTCCACATGAATAGTGAAAACGGCTGCAGTACAGCTAAAAACGGGCAAACAATTCAGAGGAGAAAGCAGAGCTCAAGCTATAGAATTCATAAATTCTTGGTTAAGAAAAAAAGCCAAACCAATACTTAGTGAATACATTGAGAATTCTTCTTGTACGCAAACCATATTTGCTTGCTTTTTATGGTGTAAATAAATGCCTTAATTTTGTCTCTAATCAACTTATTGCTACTGATTTAGTTGGGTAATACCTGGTTATTCTACAGGAGAAAAGTGTTCCCCCATAGCAAGCTTAGCATTTAGCTTAGAATGAACACTAATGAAAGGTTTTTAGGTTACCAAAGCTTTTCCATTTAATAAAACAATTATACTTGAATGGCAATAGTATGTACAAAGGCAAATAATGGCAGCTAGAAGTAAATTGGTTATTCTGAGTATCTCACAATAAGAAAAAAAAAAGATAGCATTTAAAACTTTTTGACAAAGTAATCTCTTCTGTTACAGACATCTAGGCTACCTCTGCAAATTAGATCAATTCCTTTTGAGTGTACCAGTAGACAAGTAGGTGATTGAACTGAAGGAATGGGACACTTTGGGCATAATGGAGAGGAAAAGCTAGAGTTTCACACAGTCAGGTAGTGTCAAATAGTCAAGAAGTATGGGGAAAAATATTATAACAATGTAATACCTGATAAAATAATTATAATATCTGATGTTTATGAGTGTGTTTTACCTGTGTAAAAATAAATCTTATATGTGATAACAAAAATTACTCCTCTTCATGCATAAAGCAATAAAATAACTACAATCACATTTACTGCATGTTATGACAAGATATTTTGTCCTGACTGCACCTCAGCACTGGAACTGGGTTAAAGGTTTCTTCTCTGGGCAACTGAATGGATCAGGGATGCAAAACTGAGTGATACAAAGTGACTGGTGTCTGGAAAGTTCTGGTTCAAAGATTATGAAATTACCCTGATATTTCTTTCACAAGGCAGGTATCTTTTATTTGCATAGCTGTTTTCTAGTGTTGCTGCATCATAAATACATCTAGAAATTATTAGACACCATTTACCATCCCTTTACTTATAAACCGGAAAAGCTATATAAACTGGTATTTTGAAATGAGAAAATGAACAGTGAGCAAAAGCTTTACATGAGCTGTTGGAGAAAAAGCATAATTTAAAGAGCAGCTGTAGTGTAGATCAAAGAATAATCATTTCAACCAGTGACCCAATAAAGCTGCCCAGATGTATTTCTGGTTTAACTCCGTCTTAGCCACTGCAAAGACACATTTTGGGAAGAAAACAGTTTTGTGCATTTGCATAGAATTTTCATCAGATTCCAAACACACGAGATATGCATCAGGTTCCCAAATAACCCTAGAAGGAAGTGGAGTTTTGGTTTCCTGTAACTGTCCATCTAAACATAAAAGCAAGCATAAGGTTTTGGTAGGATATTTTGCAGAGTTACACAGGAAATCACCAAGTAAGTATTCAGAACACAAGCTTTTCCTGAATCACTCGAAGGTTCCCAGACAGAATTGGATATATTTCATATTGGATACAATTAAAATTTTAGTGGTTTTTTCCCCTCTTTTCTTCTCTTTTTATGGTCAGGGGGAATGAGGGACAAAGTTCTTAAAACAGAATGGATTTTTACTAGCATTTTTTACTCCTAAAAAGAATGAGGGAATGGTATAGGGCTCAGATTTTTGACTTATTTTCTTGACAGTCAAGAAGATTGATAACAAGATATCAAATTGCTATGGAACAAGCAGAGGCAAAGTGATTACTTTTACTAAAAAACAAGTAATAGCTTGGATACACCATGTCTCCTAAATGAGTCAGGATTACTCTTGGGCAAGTGCAGAGGACAGTTTATTCCCCACTCTTGCTCAAGAGAATGACATATGCCATGATGCAGGTGTTTGCAGGTGCTCCCCTTGTTTTCTTTTACAAAAGCAGTTCTGCCAGCTGTCTCTGCTTTTCCAGGTCCCTTTCCCTGTTCTCTGTCCTCCCTTGTTACCCAGTGAGTGCTTAGGGTTCAGTCACAGAGATAGCTACTGTGAGGCTCTAGTGAGCAGCTCGCAGCCACTCTGCAAAAGGAAAGATGGTTTATGCTTTACCATGTCAGGAAACTGGTTTGAGTCAGTAAGGTTCAGCAGCCATGTAGTTACAACAGACCGAGCTCAGATTTCAGGAATAATCTTAGCCTAGTGTCCTGCTGAAGCAATGCCTTTGTGGTAGTTTAGCTATCAAAGTCCATTAGTTCACGTGAGTTTATGAAAGATGAGCTGCAGAGAGCAATACTCAATTCAAGAGAACAATACTTCGTTCTTCAGCACCATGTCATATTTGGTCCCCAAAATGATATGAAAGAGATTCAGAGTTTTCCATCCCATGCTAAATGGTCTACACCATTGCACACTTGAACATTTTCTTCAGTGACCCTAGCTGACATTAGTTATCCTGTGGGCACACTTGCAATTTACATGGGTTGCTTCAGTATGCTTCCTTTAGGAAAGGTTGAAGGATGATGTTTAAAATAAACCCTAACACCAAAATCCCAACCCTAAGTCCAGCAACATACTTCACATAACACAGTTTCTTGAAAAGATGAATTCCTTTAAATTTGGAGTCAGTAATCCATAATCTCCCAACTATCTTATACTAACCTAGATGCAAGCTCAAGACTAGTTTCCTTCAGATACAGAGGGTATTTTTTTATCAAATGAGGGCAACAAATTTCTTTTTAGATGTGATGTTCAAGACGTAAATGAAAGGAAATCACAAACTGCAATAAATGGAGAAATGTAAGTAATATATAAACACTTAATCATTCTTTAGACATCTTGGCGAATTTTCCTGGTAAGAATGCTATCACTTTGGAAGATAATTTAATAGGCAGAGAAGACAGGAAAACCAGTTTGCTTCTAATGGCATTGCTATGGTGTCATGGGGCTGAGATGGCTATATTCAAGACAGATGCTATTATTTCTTCTAGTTTTACCATAAGTGACACTATGACAATTCCAAAATCAAGCCTGAAAGCCCATTAAAAACATTTTGCTGGCTTGACTCATAATGAAATGTAGGAAGTGCTTTTTTTGAGTCCTGATGAATGGAGAAGCTTTCAGAACACTCAGACTGATGATCCCTAGCTTTTACAACAAAGTGCAAGGCAAACTTAGTGGTCTAGTGATATGCTTTTATCACTCTTTCTCTTTTTATGGTGTGTCCTTTTCCATCTGTTGTAGCAATGGATAGAAATATTGCTTCCCCATTTATTCATTTATTCTCATTTCTGTCCATTTGTGTCACTTTCATGAGAACCTTTAAAAAATTGGTCAGTCTGTTTCTTAGACTCACACAAAGATGCTTGCATGCTTTTTAACTCAAGAAATAAGTTCTGAGCTCCTGGTGCAATCCTTATAATTAAAGTTTAATTTAGTATTAAAAACCCTCTCACTTATTGCACTTTGGTTTTAGCAGTGTTCTCTGCTGCTGCATTCCCCTAACAGACCACACAGTTCTTTACTTGATTTGTCTTTCAGTGTTCATCTTCACTGCTCTTTCATATCCTAAAATTTGTCAGTGTATAAGCAAGACATTACTTCAAGGAAAAAGATATCCAACAGCATAGAGTTAATGTTTATATTAACTAAATAGAAAATCTGGTTATGGAGATGTGAACACTTTCTCAGTTTTTGCAACCCTTCACATCTGGCAGTGTCTCAGTAGATAAGCCAGAGGAATTTTAAGAGCAAGTGTTCAGATTCCACTAGAGAACATAAGCATCAAACTTTCTAGAACAGCTGGCCATTCACAACTTCAATAGAGAGCTAACAAAGGAAGCTCCACTTGTGCCTGTAGCACATTGATCAGAGATAGTCAACAAACTGGAGAGGAAAGATAATCCAGTAACTGAGGACTATCCTAGAATTTAAGAAACCTGACTAAATTGTTGCTTGTTGTCTTTTAGTGAGCTACTTCTTTCAATAGGAGTTGGACACTAGAGGTTGTGAAATAATGTATTTCAGGTATTCTCATAAAACTTAATTTTTCCTTTTCATGAAACATATATATGATTCAAAAATCTTTCCAGGTTTGAAGTGAGTGGCTCCAGACTTCTCCCTTGTGTTCAGGTTGCATCAAAGGGGATGTAGTTGTTAGCAGATACAAAGCTAACAGGAGATGCAAGAGATGTAGGTGTAAGTACCTTTTCTGCTCATCGTGAACCTTGCTTTCTAAAACCAGGTAGAAGAATCACTGACTGATGAGGAGGAGAAAGGAGATTTTCTTTTTTATTAGATAGTCAAAAAGTTGAGCTTGGACTTGAGCAGAAGAGCTTTAAGATTCTGAGGCACTTGGACAAGATGATAATGACAGCTACAAAAGAAATGTAAATGGCAAAAGAAAAACCGTAAAAATTTACTATTAGCATTTCTCTAAGCTGCTGTGTGGGAGGTACCTCTCTGTATTAAGGAAGCCCTGTCTGGAATTACCAAAACTGATGTACATTATTTGTTTCAGTCCTACAAGAACTCTTAAACAACAGCTTTTATCTCCCACATATGACACCTGTCATACTGATAATTTCATGGACTAGGGGAACATTCTCTTTTTTCTTCCATGGGTCTCTGGAACCAGGGACTGACAGATAATTCAGAAATGTGAAGCAGAGTTTTCTAAATCCATCCACACTCTGCTTCCATCAGCATGGGTCCTGACCCCAGGAAGTGATTTCCTTACAGTTTTGTTTGATGTTATTATGGCACTTGAAAGATTAAAAAAAAAAAAAAAAGGTTTTTTTTTGCAGAAAGCAACAATTTCAAAATTGTCTGACCCAACTCCCAGAAGAGTTCTTCTTTCCCCTGACCAAAAACTGTGTTAGATGAAATGCTTAGAAAAGGTCTGCCTTCAGGTCACCCAGCATCCAGGTTTGGTGAGTATTTTCACCCAGGTGAAGTTTAAGGAGACCTGATTATAGTATAACTAGTAAACAGAAAAGAGAAAGAAGCTATGGAATAACAGGTTTAGGATAATCACAGAGCTGCCAAACTTCTATGCAAGGATAAACACCTTATAGGATATCCAGTTCTTTGAAGAGAATTTGGCAGGCTGCTTGTTCTAACCAGCATTTACGGTTTAGTCTTTGTCCCATGTAGGCACCTAGACTGTGCTGGTTTTAATGTGTGCCCTAATTACATTTTTCTATTTATTTGAACATTTGGTAAGTTGACCACTTCTTTTAGCTTTTGATTCAGTTATTTGTTATAAGTTAGTCCTATTGCATATGATCATATTTTTTGTAAGATAAAAAATATTAAACACAAGCACAACTGTGAAAGTTAGAACTGGAGCCCAATAAATAGAACACTAGAAGAAAGAAAAAAAAAATCAGTTTACATGCACACTTTTACCAAAATGAGGAAATAAGAAAGCCGGTGTGATGCTCCTTCTTCTTCTAGTGTGCACTCTGGGGAGTTCTGGGTTCCCAAAAGCTGTTCCCACTCAGACCAGACAGCTCTGGGTGCAGAGAGGCTAGGAGACATTTGCTTTTAGAGTGGTTTTTATGGGGTTTGGAGGAGTGTGTGTCCGTGTGTGTGTGTATAGTTTTGTAGGTTTTTTGTTGGATTTGTATTTTTTTCCTTCTCATAGAAGAGAACAGCCTTGTGTAAAGTACCTGGACATCTGCAATACCTTGACAACATGAGACAACTCAGAATGAATTCTGAAATGCACCATCCCAAGCATGAAGCTCCTTGGCAACTTTGGTCAAATTAAGTTCAAGCCATCAGTCCTTCAACTCCTGCTTTCTCGTTGATGTGTTTCTACCACGTGGTAACACAAATCAAGTAGGTTTTCTGGCAGAAAACTAACTCTGTAGAAGCAGTGATTAGCTGTCAAGAGGATTAACTGTCTGAATTGATTCACTGCAGTCACTTATATGTGGCAGGGAGAGAGGGGCAGCAAGTCTGGCTTAGACTGGCATAAAATGCTGCACAACTAGGAGTGAAGGATCCTTTGCCCTTGTGCTTTGTACTTGTCCCTTCCCAGGATGGAGAAACCCAGCCTGGACTGCAGAATGACTGAGGTTTGCAGCCATGGCCCTCACATAGATTTAGGACCCTGAGTCATTCCTTAAAAAAAAACCACATTATGGACTAGAACATGATTTGTAAAATGAGATGGTGGATGTGCTTTCTTGCTTTTATTCAATATTGCAAAGATTAAATAATGTGGCATCCACACTCTTTAGCACTTAGAAAAAGCCATAAATCAAGGTGTTCCTGCTCCTCAGTGAACATTGTAATGGTGGATGCTCTGCTGTCTCTCTGGCTAATTTCTCTTTAATTGTTTTGTAGGGTTTTGGGTAGGTTTTTTTGCAAAATAGCATAGTGTCAATGGTAACTGCTTCTGCCTTTGAATATCTTCAAAACTGGTGATTAGGGCAGACTTGTGGTGGGGAGCGGGAGGTCTGAATTCCCTCAGCTTCACATTGGATGAACCCAGGTGTATCACACCCTGGCTGAACCTGACCCTCCTTTATTTTATGAAAGAAAAATTGAGAAAATGACAAGAGTTTTGGTGAAGGCCAGAGAGATAAAATAACCCCAAACCTTATGTCTGACCAGCCTCCTTTTCTGACTGTGTTTTGGACTGACAGTTCATTTGTGTCTAGTGTTTTGTGATGAGTTAGCTCTTTTAGAAAATGAGAAGCACACTCCCAGTGTGCCTTCTGGACCAAGCTCCTCTGAGATCTCTGGCAGACAACACGTCCTGCTGAGAGCTGGTTGTGACCTAGTTAGCAGCATGTAGTTTCAAGCATGAGTAATAGGCACTCAATGCACTTGACTGGGAAAATTCGGGTACCTCAGGGTGAGAGGGGAATGGGATATTGTGTGTTCTTAAAACTCAGAGTCCTCTTGGAGGACTGAAAGCCAACTAAGTCCTAGTTTGGGTGCCTAGTGTATGTAGGAGTTTGGGGTCGAGGCGCATACAGCAGCTACTCTCATCCCAGTGAAGAAGATAAATTCCTTCTTGTCCCTCTCTATGCTAAGGCAGTTCCAACTGTGTACAAATACTTCACCCTGGAAGGCTACATGGAAGAAGGAGCTACAGAAAATGTTTAAATTAAGAGAAATATTTTAATCACATTTTTTAAATTCTCATCTAAGCCCAGTACTTTCCTAAAGAAGATGGCTATTAGAAATGCCTCTGAATTATCCTAGAAATCCTCTGAACTATGGAGTTCTTAGACTTGATCCCTGAATGTATCTTTATGGCATTACTGAATTACTGGCCACTTTCTGTTTACCAGAGGACACCAGTGGTGCCAATAAGTAGGCTACTCTAATATTTATGCATCTTCCATAAACAGAATTGCTGAAAATAATTTTAGGGAAATTTGAGATAGTAGAAAATAGCCTCTTTTTAAAAAAAGACAAAAACAATTAAAATTAGTTTTTAAATGCTAAGGGTAGTGATCAGGATACAATGAAATTTCAAATTATCTGTAACAGTAATAAAATCTTTTGGAGACTTGCAGATGACTCAACAGTACCCTCCTCATTAGGACCATAGTCTTGTATTAGAAGGTGTGCTGTGGGTAAGAAAGGCCTCCAGTAAATTTGCCACATGCAGCAAATAGTGTGACCTTTCATTGCCGTCAAAAGTTGTCTGCCTTCTTTCCTCTTCACGTGCAGATCTCCAGATCTAATGAACGCACAGCATTGGGAAAGCTTATCTTTCTTTTCAAGACCATCTGCTCTTGCTTAGCCAGAGGCATTTTACTTATTTTGACCATGGTGTAGGATCAGAAAGGAGGAGCAGGAATAGAAGCATCATCTAATTGTTGGCTCTTATCTCCTGTTGTCTCTAGATCAAGGAAATTTAGTTGAACAGCACAGTTTTGAGTGTTTCAGGAGCAAATTCTAGTTGCAGATAGGAAAAGAAAACAATCTGGGTTTAGTGTGGGTTTTTTGTTGTTGCTGTTGCCCATATGCTGTTATTTATTGTACATAAAGGAATAATTTTAATTTTTAACACTTTTTTTAAGGCAGGACTTCTGTAATATCTTTCTTAATAATCAGGCTGAACAAACTTCTTATAAGACTGAATTCCTCAAATGCTACAGACATCTAATAATCAAAAGCTATTAGAAATCAGCTTATATTTTAAAAAGTTACTCTAATACATTTATTTTTCAGTGTCTGCCTCTGCTATTCCATACTTACAGACTTCATCACTGTAGCCTTTTAATTCACCTGTTCTTTACTATTTTCCTTCTTTCTTCACTAACTAGCATCCAGATCCATGTTACATTCAGTGCCCTTCACTGCTATCTACTGAGATTTCAGTCTCACTGTCTATTATGCCTGTTTCTTGCTCCTTCAGACTTTAAAGGTCCTTTTCAACTTCTCCGTGTTCTTTCAGTCTGTGCTGGTTATTACTTCTGCTCTTGAGATTTGTCCCTTCACCTGGAACATCTGGATAACCAATTCTGAGGTCTACACACTCTAAAATTGTCTGTCCCTGTCAATAATTCAGTCTTTCTGCTCCCCAAGTTCAGCAGTTCTTGCCTCAGGATGTAAGCAAGGAAACAGCTGGAGAGCCAGGGGCAAAAATCTCACAGTGAATATAAATGTGGCATAAAAAGTTCTTTAGATCTTATGGAAAAGCTGTATGGAAAGCAATGAAACAACACTTAGCATCTCAATAGAAGATGCATCCCAGTTAGTGAATAGAATAAACTTCTGTACTCTGTGGAGCTGACTCAAGTACTTCTTCCTTCAGGGATTTTTTTTTTTAGCTTTATGGAAAGAATTAGTGAGAATTAAATTGAACCACCTGGATGTCTGGTCACAAAGTAAGATTTTGCAGATTTTTCTGTTAGGGTGAATGCCGTTGTTCATGTTTATTGTTTGATTGGGGGGGAACGTAGGAAGGAGTTTTGCCCTGCAATTAGTGATTTGGACTAACGTTTCCTCACTGGGGCAGACCTGTAGGCAAGTATTGTGATACTTTCACAGAGATTATTTTTAAATGCTTCTCAAAGACAATCTAAATGTCTCAAAACTCCTGAAAGTTTCTTTCTCTGGCTTCACTTTAACTTACAGCCTTATTGCCATAATTGGCAATAAGGCTGTAAGTTAAAGTGAAGCCAGAGAAGTTTCTCAGTTTCTCCAGAAGTCATGCTATGACCCATGACTTCTGGAGAAACACTGACACAGGTTAGATATCCTTGCCAACATTATTCTGTTTAAATGCACACCTGAAATTTTCTTTTTGGGGAGTTGCAGATTAGAGTCCTAGCAAGAATAAGCATGTGCTGAGGAACCCTTTTCTCTCTGGGGAACAAGATGACAATATTAGTTGTGCCTGTGTGTGGCATCACAACAGCAGCAGGACCAGGGAGGCTTGGGCACTTGGGTGGGATGTGCAGTGCCTGATGGAGGACCATCCACTAGACACTGAAAAGATAAGTATTTTGGGCTACTTTTGGGCAGCCAGACCATCTCAGTGTTGTCCCTACATGCTTGTTGGGAGTCTCTGAGCTCCATACTGCCTTTAATAAATAGTGTGTGCATACCTACAACCTTGGAGTAGCTGTTCATTCTGATCAGGGAACACAGATAGATAATACATGTGACACACATTGCCTGCTGGTATTTCATCCATGCAACATCTTAGGAAGGAGATGTGGAGGGAAATGTTTTCAGTGTGCTAATAGCACTGACCTTTCCATTTCCATTATACATCACTCAGAAGCAGTGACCAGGCATTCAAAATCTGAGTCTGAAAGCCAAATTTAGACATTTTCTGAATGGTTTTATTTTTGTTTGAACAATAGAATTATTTTTAAATAGAAAAAGTAAACTGAATGTTATAATTGCAGGAGAGTGTGGGAGGCAGAGCTGCCTGCTGATCACATTAAATGTTTGATCCTTATTCAGCCACCGAAGGCTTGGGTGCAGCCAATTTTTTTTTCTAGTTAAGTGCCTGTCCTGACATAGTGCTATTTTTCACAGTGTATAGTAACAGGTAGGATGTTAACAAGTGGAATAAAGGATACAGGGTAGTTATTGTCAGTTCAAACCTCTCCTTGGCTCTAAAAACAACTTTTTAGATGTCACTCTGAAACTCTCATAAAGAAGAATGATCAGTTTCCATTCAAGTCTGCAAGCGGGTCAGCGTAACAGAACTGAAGTCTGAGAACAATCATCAACAATCACCAATTCATCTTAGTGGCCCGGATTCTTTCCTTGACAAATGTTTAATTTTCTTTTGTGATCTGACTTTTCTTTAGAAGGTGAGTCATACACAACAAATCAAGATGATGACATTTTTGTTTGTCCTGTGTAATTTCATGTAGGTGAACCAATGCATTTGCAACACAGTTGCTATTGCTGGAACCCTTCTCTTCTAGACTGGTACATGTTTACACTAAAATTTTACATCTCCATCTAGTTCCACAGGATGCCAGGACTGAGAAGCACTTTTAAGTAACATACAGAAGTAACATACAGAAGAGTTTACTGAAAGTAAAGTAACATACAGAAGAGTTTACTGAAAGAGCTGTTTTTAAAGTAACATACAGAAGAGTTTACTGAAAGAGCTGTTTTGTCTGAGGAGAGAAATCTTGCTAATACTGAATCTATTTTGTATCCAAATCAACATGGAAATGTATTTTGATGATGGACCAAGAAAAAAAGAAGACCCTTTAGGTTGCCCCAAAGTTTATGTAGGTATGTAGGTGAATCTTTTCTTATACACATGACCTTATGTGTTTTGCTGCCACTATTCTTTCACAGCAAGGATTGTACTGGGTCACACAGCACTGAAATTCAAGCAGCACACTTCTGAGATTTCTTCAGGTGTAAGCTGCACCTTGAATATTCCTTATCAAGGGATGCCCCTTACATAAACAGGAGAGAATGCTCATGGAGCAGTCACACAGGCTTTATTATCTTCCTACTCTACGGAGCTCCACAGATGAGTTATGAAGGGAAAAGGCTGCAGGAGGGGTTTTGTGACTGGGAGCAGAGCTGTTGCCAGGACACTTGAGCCCCCTTGTTTCACAAGATACAGATTCTGCATTCTGAGTGTTCTCTTCATTTTTTCATGTCCATTTGATCTAAAGAGAGTTTCTGGGACAAATGTTTAAAGGGGAAGGATATAAATGTGTCAGGTGAACAAATGGAAGGGAGGAAGAACAATTTAATATGGATTGTTGCACAAGAGCAAATGGAGAATAAGCAGCCTTTGAGTGAATGTGGCTGGAAATGAGAAAAAGTTTTCAACAGGAGATCTGGAACAGCCTCTGGGTAAGAATAGATGTAAAAAACAAAACAAAACAAAACAAAAACCAACCAACCAAACAAAAAAACCCCCTACCAAACCAAATGAAATAAGAAAACCCAAACAACCTCCTCCCCTCCTCCCCCCCCAGAAAAACTCCACAAATCCACACCAAGAACAAAACAAAACAAAACAAAAAAGACTTCTTGCTCTTAATATCAACTTAATCAAGAGAACGAAAGAAAAAGTAAGAACTGGTTGATGGAATCAGAGCTGGGGATTAAATTAGCCAGGGTTTTTCCCCCAGCATACGTTCCTATTTTCCAGTGTTCCAAAAGTTGCTACTGTGGCACCTGCTGGAATCAGCCATGCTACTGAACAGCAGCCTAACCCAGAGTGCTGCTGAGCATGCACTGCCTGCATGGTTCAACAGCAGCTGATTTCCTTGGCACCCTGCTGCATACACTCTCTACCTCAGAGGACAGGACTGTAGCACAATTTAAAACAGTATCTCACCTAAATAGCTCAGGGTTTAATGTAGAAACAAACCAACAAAAAAGTCAGTCTGCTGTATGAATAGTACCCAACTTCGTTTTAGAACATAAAATACTGTCTTTAGATTATTCCAGATAGTACCTTACCGAATATTAAGCAGTCAAAATCGAGGTGTCTCTGGCATTCAGTCCCCGTGTTCTGTATGATCTCATTGTCCATCAGAACAATTTCTACTTAACAGAGCCTTACAATGCTATGCTTGAAATGTGAGTGATGACTAGCATTGTGTGTAAGAATAGTTTCTGCCATAGAAGACCATTCAATTTAATGGAAAAATATCTTGAACATTAATAGCAATTCAATTATTTGGAGTCTTAAAATCCCTAAGAACTGTCTCCCATCTGTAGCTGGATCTGCAATAAATTATGCTTTCTGATAAATTTAGTCTTCTTACATTAAAGCTCTCTTCTATCACATTTTCTTGAATTCAAGGAGCCCTCTCCCCATCTTTCAAGGGACATACAGTAACTTACTTCTTTTCTTTACAAAATAAACTAAATTGTATTTACTTGGGCCATCAGCCTACTTCACAGGAAATTTACTGGAGAAGCTGACTGGTGGTAGCTCATGCCACAGCCCATGAGTGTGACCCCTCACAGTGATAACCAGAAGGCAATTAATTAAAAGTTTCTGAGGCTAAATTAAAAATAAATATATACAAGCATATATAAAGTATATGCTGATATGGACTGAGTAAACAATCTCCCCTAGTTCTGATTACATCCAAGATTGAGGTGTTGTTAAAATTCAGAATAATCTGGGGTTAGAAATCTTATGCTGCCTTCATTATTAGAATTAGGTATGCATTGACTAGTTAGTCCACTCCCTTTTGTTACCTGTAAAAATATTTTATTGTATTATAACTGTGATAATACAGGAACTTATGTCATGAAAACAATCAAGCTAAAAGAAATGCGCATAGATTATTTTTATGATAATTTGGTAAAGCTAGGACAGGTGTTACTCTGTTATGAACAGGACTGAGTTGACTATACTGGAGTTAAGTCATTTTATGAAGATGACAGATCTAGAGGTAGTGGTTTAATGGATCCCCAAAATCCTGTAACTTTTTAAAGAACTGATGAGCTGAAAGTTATGGGATGCATATATGCAGAAGGTATCTCATGCTACTTGCCCTATGCTTCCATTTTCTCTTTTTCATTTTTTAAATGCAGGTCTACATTGCTCAACCATCCAAAGTCTTCATGTTTTTGCAGTGTTTTGCTTACTGAGCAATTTTTTTTAACATGGCCCTAATTAATATTTTTCATATTGATATTCAGATTACATATTCAAAGGAACATATTGGAGAGATACTACCTGGTCATCTTCAATGAGTATGAATATTTGATCAGAAAGACTAACTTCTCATTCAGCTGCAAATTCCCATTTTTGTCATGGAAATTGTCTGGATCTGGAGATTTTCTGGATCATAAGCTCTCTCGAATGTTTATATATGAGCATTACTTTGGTAATAAAGAAGCTGGAGTAGGAGACAAGATTATTAATGTTAGATTTTAACCCTTGAAATCAACAAGAAATTTGCCATGTATGTTTAATTTCTGCATCTGCCACTATTTTACTGTGTGATCTTCTAATTGCTTAGTTGATATGTATCTGCATTTCTGTTCTGTGAAAAGCAGTGCTGCTGTCTTAGCATGCAAAGGTAATTTAGTGGTTGTTTGAAAACCGAGCTTGTAGAAAAGACAGCATGATGGAATGATTAAAAAGCACTTATTAGGTCTAAATCCCAAATATCTGGAAGGACAGGAATAGTATTTTCATAATGTGATCTTTGTTTATTCTTAGTGCTTGCTAAATTGCTAGGTTTTCAGAATAATAATAATATGATTATTAGTGAACTCCTCTTTTACTATTTTCATCTTTCTGGATTCTCCATTTTCTTAAAAGTTCCTGAAATGTCACATTGTATGAAACCAGGACACTGTATTTGCCACAGCATTATATGTCTGATCAAGAAAAATGCTCAGTAGAAGTAAGGTCATACAAGATATATAATTTTCCTATTACCTCATGCACGTACAGATATGAGCCGCTCATCTTTCCTAAACTTTACACTTTCTTTAAAAATGTGTTCAAACAATTATCTCTCCTGCTATGTATGAAAAAAAAAATAATATTGAACATAAATCATAACGTCCTTGTCCCACCAGGTTTGATAGAATATTAATAGTAATAAACACAAGAAAGACCGGACTTGAGTGAACTCAGTATAGTTAAAGCCATTCAATATGAGTCATGTTAAACGTAATTTTTAAAACCATACATATTTGAGATGGGTATAAGATGGTTATATTAATATTTTATATCAGATTTTCAAACTGATGGTATTGTCAATATAAACACGCCTTCTGTTAGTGAACACAACATTGTGATTCTAGAATAAACATGGTAAAATCAACATGATAAACATTAAATGTATTAAAAGCTGATAAATCTTGGTCTGAAATTAAACATGGGGAATAACTATTAAGCAGGTGTGTTACTAACAGGATCCTTCAAGCATATGTTCATTTTTTCAACCTGACAACCTACCCTTCTGTTATGAACAAAATAGAAGGAACCATAAAAATCAGCAGTGTTCTTGTTTGTGGTAGGCAAATACCAAGGGAACAACATAAGCTCAAAAATCTCAGCAAACACAGTTTCCTTTGGTTCATATCAGATTCCTGAGAAGAAAGAATGCAGGCCAAAGGCAGAGGCTTTCCTGAAGAGATGTGATGGGCCTGTACTGGAAAGAAACAGTTCCTGGGCTTGTTCTCTGGCTCTGAGGCTAAATGGCAACTTAGTTTCATTCATACAATTAGAGTGGCCTGCTCTGCATAACAGGACAGTCTCATACCAGCATTTTATTGGGAATGATCCCTGGAATGCGGCAACTTTCCAGTGAGGTTTGGGACCATTCTAAGAACTCAGTATCCAGACAATCAAGTTCTGGTGCAAAAGCTCAGGCTTCTGTTAGTTTGCAGAGAAAAAAAATCTGGGGCTCTTAACAAAAACTGAGAGTCTTGGCAACTAAAAGACGTGCTCAGTGCAATCCTGCACACACAGGACTTGTGCTACCTTGGCTACACAAAGCCAAAATTTAGACAGCCACATGAATGCCATGTTACTTCTGTATTTTAGCACTGACTGCTATGGAAACAACAGCTGCGATTTCCTTAGATGGTTACTGACCAATTGAAGCAGGTTAAGAAAAGCTAAGACAATGGTTGAAGGAGTATGGAACCTACTTGGTGGTAAATGTCTTCAGGAGCCATTTAGGTTAAAAATAGAAAAAAACTCAGGAGTGTATTTCTCAGTTTCTGAGTAGTCTGTACTGCAGGATGCAAGATGACATACAGACAGTAGAGGTAAAATAAAGAAACTTTCTTGCTAGTGCTGCTTTAACTAGGTTTTTCAAGTTAACTTAACTTTGTCAGCTATCTCTATCCTAGACTGCAATTAGCAGTGTAGGCAGAGGCTTTGAGACAGATGCTGGATATGGGATGGTCCTTTTGCAGAGAGCTGAGGACAAATACAATAAAGACTCAGATTTCTGTATTCTGAATCACTGTCCAGTGCCCAGTCCTACATGACTTATCAGCTCAAAGCTGCTCCCTTCATAACTTCATAGTTTATGAAGTAACTGCATTCACTGGTTTTAGGTATTCTCTCTATCCTTTCAAGATTGCCACCACAGAAGTACTTATTTCTTTTGTGGTTGCTCTGTGACTTAATTTTACACATCAAACAATCAAAAATTTGAAAACAGCCTTGTCTATTCTGGTCAGCACAATGCTTACCATACAGCTGAGATTCTGTTTATTAACATCATCTGGGGGTTTTACATTGTGAGGGTCGGTAAGTATTTATAAAAATACTTGGACAAATGCAATACATGTAATAGTGAAAAAAATCTACACGTTAGATTCCAGTTACCAGGTTATCAGATATATTAAACTGTATCAGTTAGATTATCAGACCATTATAAGACAATTGCATTACAACACAGTAGATATATTTTTAAACCATTCTACATGAATGATAAAAAAAATAACTTCTACACCTCACTCTTCCCAAAACCATCTTGAAAGCTATGAAGCATCTGATTAATATTTTAGGACTTTGTAATTTCTGAAGATAATAAAACTTGGAAATAAAAGTACCTTTTGGACACTGAGTAATTAGGATGACACTTCCCACCTACATTCATTAAATCAAGGCTACTTGTGAAGCTCTTGTACAGGAAGTTATTATTCACTGTTCTCAATTTTCATATGATGCAAATCATTGAGAGCAGAATCTACACTACCCAAAAGTCTGGTGCAATGTGAATACAGAGAGCACGTTCTGTCTGCAGTACTGTCAAAATAAGGCAGATTGAAAGAAATTCCTTACTTCAGAAGGTTGTTCCCATTAAGCAAACCATAAACAGTAACAATGGTATTAAAAATTTACTATACATTTCCTCAGTATGAGGCTGGTGAGGCACTGGAACAGGTTGCCCTGAGAGGCTGGGGATGCCCTGTCCTTGGAAGTATTCAAGGTCAGGCTGGATGGGCCTTTGAGCAGCTCAGTCTGGTGGAAGGTGTCCTGGTCCATGGCAAGGGGAATTGCAACTGAAATATATGTAGGGGTCCTTCCAGCCCAGACATTCCATGACTTCCCTCTAATTTAAGCTTCTATGAGAGCAGCATATATATGGTGATACTGATCAGGCAGTGGTACTGTGAGAAATGTCAGGACTTCCTGCAGCTCCTTGCCACAGCTGCAATGTGCCTAGGACACTCTGCCTCTAAGGGAGCTCGCTGTTCTGAAGCCTCTCTCTTGAAAGCTGTCTGCACTAGACTATCAGAGAATCACAGAATCACTGAGTGGTTTGGGTTGGAACAGACCTTAAATATCATCTAGCTCGAACCCCCCTGCCACGTTGCTCAAAGCCATGTCCAACTTGGTCTTGGAAGCAGGTATAAAAGTGCTGTGCTAAGGGTACCATGACAGCCTTCATCCACGCTTCCTGGGGTTTAATTGCTTTCTCTCACAGGATTATTTTACTTTAACTGAGATGAGTTGCTGATAAATGAAGACATTGTTACAGCATACCATAGCACAGCAAAACGTAAGACAGTGAAAACATAATACAGCAAAACTGCCCAAACCATATTTAGCCTAAAAAAAAAAAAAAAAAACAAAAAAACCTCAAGTCTTGCTTAGCAAGGTGTCATAATCACTTAATCAGGATCTGAGACAGAGTGGCTGTGTCCTTTAAAGGCAGCCCTACTGTGACATTCTCTCTGCTAGTCTGTACGTACAGAGATGGGCTGTATACAGTGGTTCAGCTTGTGATCTCTCCAATTTCAGCAAGCACAGAGCTGGCATCACTGGAGAGAGCAGCCAAACTGCTTTAAATGAAGCTGCTTTGGTAGCAGAGGCTACATAGCTGTGTTAATGCATCACTGCCTAATTTACTCCTTTCTCACTGAAGAACCTAGGCTAGATGTATACTGGTTTTGTATGGAGAAAGATTATGCAGCACAGATGTAGTGTTTAAGGTGTGTGCATATTTTTAATGCTTGGCCGCTGGATTTAAGATTTTATAAAATTTTCTTTCTGTTCTATCCCCCTACCTGTAATTTTCCACATACATTCTATTTAAATATTTACTGATTTCTAAGAACTCACTGCCATTTGCTTACAAAGTAAATAATGTATGAAAATTTCTATTGTATGGAAGTCAGGATGCATTTCATTTATATTTTATAAGCAAAGAACTTAAAGCTATGATTCAAAATTTTTATGATGCTATGACAGAATCAATCTTAAATTGATTAAAATACTCTTATTTCAGTCCAGATTCATTAATATACCAGGACAACACAAATTTTCCAAAGCACACAAGTCATTTAAATTGAGTTTACATCTATTTTGCATCACTGGAGCAGTGCAAATCAGAGAAAGCACACTAGGGAATCAAGCCCTTATGTCGGTTTGGTCGAGGCACAGGTTACATGGTGGCTGGGCAGGAGGAGCAGAGCAGACCCCGAGTTCATCTGTTTGTGTGCTTTAAGCATTCCCCAAGGTCCCTGCCACAGTCACACCGCTTGGCTGCTTCCTCTGTGCATGCTGGAGACAGCAGCCGTGACAAGAAAAACCTTTTGAGAGCAAATACCCGACCTCAAGTAGAGACACAAATCTCTGTAGAAAAGACCTCTCTGAGATGGTTAACTTCCCTGAGAATCAGAGTGAGACACGCATGCAGCTCACTTCCTCAGACCCTTTGTTGCCAAGACCTGCAGAGGTGCCAATCTGAAGTGCTGGGCTTCTTGGGAGGGTTCAGTGGAGCCCCAGGAGTCAGCAGCAAAGCTATTCACACAACTCTACTTACAACCTGTATAGCCACAGCCATTAGCTACAACCATGAATAGATAAACTTAATTACAACTTAATCCATTCATTTGTTTTTATACCCTATGCACAAGCTTTTAATTAATTAATGGTATGGAAAATTTGATTGCGTTATTTCATTATAAAAACTACTTAGGACAAAAGTGTATGTCAACAAAAATGCTAAATTTTGTGAAGGATTTAGTTTTTAATGAATTTTAGCTCAAGCCAATTAGCACATAAATTTTATGTTCTTAGGAGACTCATCCTGTATTCACAGAATAAGCACTACTAGTATGGTAGGAATATATTTTTCACTAAAAAAACTGAAATCTTGCTTCGAGTTCAAAATAAATCCCTGATATCATGAAGCCATGATCAGGAGGGAGCTAATGGAACTGTAGTGCACCTCTCTGTAAGAGCTAATACTGTTTCACTCAGTACACTTCTGGCGTATTCATAAGAATCTCCATATGTTCATACTTAACGGCATGCATGTGAAGCATACGAGTAAGAAAGTGCTATTTAAAAGTACTAGGATTGTAAAATTCATTTAGGATAATGTATTTTTAGCGAACAAAAATGCATATATATATGTGTGTATGTTTTGCTACATATACACACAGACACATACACGCCACTTGTAAGTAGAAAATCACGACTGAGACTGGCTTAAGTCTGAGACTGGCTGACATTCCTCCTATCCTGTCCCCATAACAATACCACTCAGCCTCTCCTTTTAGCCTTTTGAGAGATGGGGATTAACGCATCTGAGGTTTCCAGCATTTTATTTATTGTGAAAAATTTCCCAACTCATGGGTTTCTACCCTTCTCTACTTCATCACGTTCTGCTGTGGACTGTGTTGCTCCAAGTTGTGTCTGCTACTGAATTAAAACTGTGAGAACTTCTGGGTCTTTGGGTCTGGGTTGTGCTTTTATACTTCTCTGGTCTCTTATTCCCTTATTATTCTTATGACAAAATCAATGAGGGGCTACCACTGAGATCAGGGAAGTATTCTGCAATGTTGGTCGGATCAATACCTCCTCCAGCAGGACTGAACTCAGGAGTACTCTTCTGAAGAAGAATGTGTGTTATAGCTCCTTACAAATCAGCTACATTTTACAGGACATTTAAACTTTCTTTTGGCAACTGTGCATGTTGATGCACATCCTTATAATGAACATTACACAGAACAATTAGAAAATGATGCTACTTCAAATGCACAGAGTTCATATATATATATATGTGTGTGTCCCTTGACATATAGCTTGCATTTTGTATTTAATATAGTTTAAAAAAGAATTGCAGTTAAGAATAAAATATTTCATCTTCTTTTCAGGGTAGGTAGGAAACTGCATTGGGATAGGGAATTTTTCACCAAGCTGTCAGTTAGATTTCAATTCAAATCAATAGTGGAGGGAGTATTTTTCAACAGACAGCTTTTCAGTAGCCTTCTTGAAATGAGTTCGTGGGTTCAGGGCAATTCTTTGTGCATAAGTGTCTATGTTGCATAACAAGAAGAAGAAGAACTATTCTTATCTGTAGATTTCAAGATAAACACCAAGGGCTGAGTACAGCTTTACACTCCCGGGCGGGCCTCTCAGCTTGGGGATAGGTAAAACGAAGGGACCTGACCTGCCAGTGCCGTACCTGCTCTGGTTTGAGAAGACACTCCTGGCACCTTACAGAGACATGATATGTGCCCTTCGTCACATATGAAAGCTAAGGATCACTGAGTGAAATTATCAGGCGGCAGGTTCATGGCAAACAAAAGGAAGTACTTTTTCACACAAATCATAATTAAATTGTTGTGCTCATTGCCACAGAACAGGGTTGAGACCAAAGCACAAACAGATTTTTAAAAAGGGAGTAGGGAAACTCAAAGCTTATTAAATATGATGGTCTGAGAGCAAACTCCAGTTTAAGAAATCCATGTTCTGTGTGTTGCTGAAACTTGAAAGGATATGCCAGGAAAAGATCCCTGTATGCCAGTCCTGTTTCTTACGTTTTTCTCCTTCAGCATTTGCTAATGACTGTAGTCAGAGCCAGGATATTGGACTAGATGTTCAACTCACTATAGCAATTTATTCGATCGTATTCTTTTAATTAAATTATGTTCTTATTTTGGCTACTTAAAAGGATCTAAGGCCTTGATGGAGAAAGGCATTTAAATGCTTTAATGCTCACGTTATTTCAGGGAGGCAAGTACTCGTGTGTATCACAGCATTTGCGTTTTAGGCCATAAACTTACTGGGGTGGGGCTCACTCATATTTTAACAGGACTTTGCTCTTTCTGGGTATGAGCTAGAATAAAAATATGTATTTGGTAACAGTGATAACAGTGTGCAACACTGTTTTTCTATAAAGGGTAGATAGTTTGTTTGCCTAAATGGCTTGTGCCACAGCTAAATTTCCCAGTGATTTCTGTAAGGATGATGACACTAGCATCAACTGATGTGAAAAGGAATCAACTCCCTTTATAGAACTCCTCACATTTGTAATGCATGAATATTAGATTTCTAGGAAGCTATTTTTCATCTGTTACCTATAATAGTATTGCTAGCCAATATGTAACTTACTTATATTTACCTAGCAAGGTATTTCAGATTTCATCCATTTTGCAAAAGCATCTGGCTGCAAACCTATGACACACGTTGGTGAAAATCCAGATACAGAAATGAAGAAACCGAATACCGAAAACCATAAATTTCAACACTGCTGTTCCTAAGCCCGACAGCACCAGCAAGGTTTCCTTCTAAATCAACAAGAAGAGATAGAGATGAATGTTAGCTTGGCAGCCGAGCAAGAGAGGCAACCTCGGCGTTCTTAATTGCGGGCGGTGTCACCCCGAGGAGAGGCGCAGCCCCGCAGGAGCAGCACACGGCGGGTCTCGGGCAGCGGCACCGCATCCCCCCCGCACCGAGCGCCGCGGCGGCGGGTGTTTCCCCAGCGGCGCAGGGAAGCCCCGCTCCGCTCGGGGCCGCGCCGCTGTCCCGCGCTGCTGGGAGCCGGGCACGGCGCACCGGGAGCATCCCTGCCCCGCCGGCCGCGCCCGGCCACCTGCTCCTCCCGCGGCCCCCGCCCGCCTCCCGCCGACATTTCCAGGGGAGGGGCGGGAAGGAGGCCGGGGCAGAGGGATGGCGGTGCCGCAGGGTACGGCGGGCGGGGGAGGCTGGGTGCCGCCCGGGGCTCCGCGGCCGCTGCCCGCGGGGATTCCCCGGCTCCGGTCCGGTCCGGCCCGGCCCGGTGGGGCAGCCGAGAAAGGGGGCAGAGGGAGGGAGGGATGGGAAAGCAACTCCTGATCTTAGAGCAACGACTCGCTTGTTCACCCTCACCCTCCGCCGGCTCCTCGGATTGAAATAACAACAACAACAACAATAATATTAATAAAAATTACACCCCCTCTCCTCGCGCGAAGCAGACCCACGTTACAGGCAGGAGAAGGTCAAGAGGAAAGACAGGAGGAGCGCTGCCTCGCCTCCGATCTGGCGGCTGTC
>VXAX01000398.1:769840-805238 GCA_013399835.1 Leptocoma aspasia | reverse complement strand
GGTGAGTCACGGCCCGCCCCGGCCCGGCAGCGCCGCTCGCCCGCCCCGGGCTGCTCGGCCGGGAGCCACCGCCCGGCGCAGGGACACTCCCCCGGCAGCCAGGGGCCGGGGTCTCCGCGGGCGGCGGAGCGGCGGCGTCCCCGCTCGTGGGCTGGCAGCGTGTGACGGCGGGAGCGGCACGCCGCCGTGCTGAGGAGTGAAGCGCTAGAGGTGCTGCGCTGCGGTTTTGTTTTTACTTTGGTCCCCGCATCGGTATGTCCAAATAGATTAAAAAAAAAATAAATAAAAAGTCCATAAACCACTATCCAACACTTCATTCTCCTCTGAAGCCAAGGGAGAGGCAAGGATTTAGTGGCCAAGTAACTTTTTGATGTTGGGCACCTGAAGCACAATTTCTGAATAAAGAACCAGAGTGGATCTGCATGGAGCTGTCAGTGTCAACCATGAGAATCAAGATCAGGATGCTCTGACAATCTGCCTGTGAGTCCTGAATCCTGCCAGGTTTTGCCAGGTAGTTTGTCCCATCTTTCCAAACTCCAGTTTCCATATTTTGACTCAATAGAGAATGGTGTTTAGCTTTCCTTCTGCACCTTAGAAATCTGGAGCCTGATACGCCTCCAGGTAACAACACTAGAAAAATAAATATTTGGCATCTGGATCCTGTCAAATCATGCCATGAATCCAGAAATGTTCATATCTCAGGAGAGGACTCATTACTACATTTACCACTTCACTAAAACAGTCTGGCAAGATAGTACAAAAGGCACAAGGCTGCATTAAGGTGGTTGGTTCTGTGGCTTGCCAACAGTTTGTACCAATTCTCTTTTCAAAAGCGGTCAACACACCTTTGTATCTCATCTAGAGCCCAAAGCAGAGTGCTACAAAAACTGAAGCCAAAATCACACGTGTGTTAGTAGGGCTGAAATTAAAAGGGTTGAAAGCAGTCCAGAAGGGCTAGCTTCCATGAGAGCTGTAAGAGCATAGGCACATCAAAACCAGCTGGGCTCTCGGGAATCTGTATTCAAAACACAACTAATTTAAAACATGACAGTAGCAGCCATGGTTGTCTAGCTTACTTTTTGTCTTCTTGGATAGAAGCTTCAAATTCTGAATCTCACATGGACTAAAGTCAGTGTTAATCTCCCTGAAAGTCTCTCCCCATAAAACCATGACTTCTCTTTTCTTCTGATCTTGATCCTTATGGAGAAAGAGTCCTTGAACTGGAAGCCACAACTCTGCCTGATTACCAAAGGTTATTGGCATAGCAATTTGGTAGTCCTTATGGAAATCTAAGTTATATTCCCTGTCTCCAGAAACAGTCCTCAAAAGAGTATTGTAAAGGAGAAAATGTATCTCTGAAGTATTAGCAGTGTTTTTATTAGTTAATTGCAATGCTTAAAATATTTCTTGACTATCTTTCCACAGCTTTAAAGAGCACCAGTGCGATTCTAAGGCCTCAATTAGGAAAAACCTCCATATTTAGGAAATAATCTCAAGAGTTGTTTAACTTTACACTCATATGTTGGAGCTTAATGACTTCACAGTAAAGAATGTGAGCCTTCATACCTGCTTAATATTAGGAAGACAGCTCCACTTCGACAAAAACTATGAAACCAATCAATGCAAGCATCTTCTCCTACAGATTTAGTAGCTACATAGAGATGTTCAACTTAAAAGGGAGACAGTAATGGGAAGCTGAGTAATGGGTAGGATTGAAGGAAAATAATTTTATCGATATATCAGAAAAATACCAAATTCTACAAGTTTGAAAACACTATGCTTAAAATGTTTAAATGAATAAAACACTTCTGCTTTTTATTACTCTCTTAATGTTTCCCACAGCTCTGAACAAGGCCAGCCATTCCTATTTACCATAGTTTCCTGCACTGAAGCCATTCCTTGTTGTTGCTTGAACTCCTGTTTATAAACCCACTTCCTTTCAATAGCTGTTCAGCTGCTCTGTTCTGGCTGCTGCCTAATCCTTGTGCCTGTTTTAGAGCCCCACAATTGCTCTCAATTACTTTTTCTTCCAGGCCTTTCTGTCCTCTCTCCCTGGTTTATGGGTTTTGTTCCATGCTTCTTTGCATTTCTTAATCCAAATGGTTTCCTTATAATACCATTTTATTTTTTTTTTTAATTTTTTTATTAATTAAAACCTGTTTGCATTGTTTTTCCAAAGAATATTCACTGTCTTTTGGAAAAAGGGAAATGGATGGAGAAATGTATTATAAAAGAACTTGTGAAAATCTATAACATGTACTTTAGAAGGTCTTCTGGAATAAAGAGTCCAAATAAATCTAATAAAATCATTTTACTTCGACATTGTAAGGTTAAATGTCTGCAGAATTCTATTGAATTGAATGGGCATGAAGCTAGGTTCCTTATTTTCCAGTATTAAGTCTACACTATTGTTAGTTGATGATATAATTTCAGTCAAGTTCATATTCTACCTGTAGAAACCCAGGCATTTAAAACTTGTCATGGTCATGCACTCTTCAAGATTACAGTTGGTTATCAGTTACAGTTAACGGCATTCCCTGCATATCTTCAACATAAAAAGAATCAAAGGCTAACATTACAACAACTCAATAGTTGAAGACCTAATATTGATCATAAAGCCATGATCTTCTTTTGTGGCCCCAGCATGACTTCAATGTGATACAAAATGAAATATTTAAAATGTGTTTGAAACACAGATCATATACATATTTTTTTCTCTGTAAGCAGCAATACTGTAACAGCTTAAAGACACTTATATTTGTAATATCAGCTGGGAAATGGGTCAGAAAAATGTCCTGCAGTTACAGAGATGTATTTATGTGTATTTATGGTCTACTTCATGCAAAAAAGTGAATCTTGAATCCTTCTTAGCTATGTCTGTGCAATACCATGGTTCTTTTTCAGCCGTGGGGTTTTTTAATAACTATCAGGGTACTTGACACTATTAAGATGCATTTAAAGAATTAAATAGACCTTTCTGTGCTTCTATACATAAAACCGTGAAAATGGAAAAAAAACTAACAACCACCAAACCCCACAGCTAACTCTTCTTTGTCCCAAAGCAGCTGAGTTGAAGAAATGACCATCTTCAGTTGGTTCTTTGGATGGAAAGCTCGCTTGTAAATGTGATTAGAGCTGCAGCATCTCAGTAGTAGGGAGATTTTTTTTCCAGTAGCAGCAAATTGAGCTGCTGCTCAAGACGGAGTCTGTCTCTGACAGTCCACTTTCAGATTTCCCCAAGTGACATTTATAATTTGGCTTGTTTGTATGCAGGAAAAAAAGCTTCAGAAGTCCCCTTATTAAAGAACTGCTCTTTACAGATGGCAGTGCTCTTGCAGCTTACTCAGAGCAAGACCCAGAGATAATGGCATTTTGTTTTGCAGCTGTTTCTGTTAACTTTGGCTGAGCAATCAGTGTTTCAAAGGCTGATATTATGTGCCAAAAGCCACCAAAAAACAAAAGTCTGTTGACTCAGAAGAAAAATGTCACTGCTACTAAACCAAACTGAGCTATAGCTCTACTGCTTGAGATAGCTTCATATGGGCTTGGGCTGCCCTGGTGGTCTCTTGATCACAGCTCTGTAGTAAAGTGGTACCATTTTGTCATTTCACCAAATCTATTCTTTCATTGCAAGCTAGGCAAAGATTCCTAGCACCAGTCCTAGAGCTAAATGTATTTCATTCCTCTTCTTTAATAGCTAGAGAAAATAGATTTTAAAATGTTTCATTGCACAGAAGCAGGAGATGGAGATTTGCTTCAGTAACCAGGTGGTCTTTGCACCCTGCTGCAAAACATTTCTTTAAGCAGCACTGAACAGAAAGGACCAACAGTAAGATTTTAAGACTAGAAGTCATCAGCCCCACTTGTATCTCTCAAGAAATGACATTTAGCATGAGGTATTTGGAACATGTCTGTTTCTAGTGATTGATAATTCCAAGATTGTGAATCTTGACAAATTCACAATAAATTATCAAGATTAAGGTTCAACAATGACATGCTAGTTTTTACTTAGCTTGCTGACCCACAAACTCTTTAATGTTTCTTTTTAATGTTGACATCCATGGTATCATCCCTACCCTTATAAATCATGGGATTATCATAATGGGATGTCCCTAAAACTTCGGTTTTTATCAGTAAATAATTACTTTTAAAAACTGATCCTGAGTCAAGAAAGCCTTTAAGCACAAGCTTTAGTGTTAATTCCATACTTTAAAAGTTTTGTAAAAATAGCACATTGATTACTTTCTCATGTAGAAGTTTGTAATTTTCATTGTGTTTTACTTAGTTTATAATGTCATATATTTTTCTGAAGCTAAAATGAAATTGCAAAGACTTGTGCTTTATATATTTTTTTAGTTTGACTTAAAACCTCTGAGCATTTGAAAACACAGAATATGGGTGAATATAAGCCCACCTCTTAAAAGAGGCAATTATTTCAGGTGGAGAATTGTAACTAAATATGAAACAAGGGAGATGTGTTGCAATAAAATTCGTTATCTTATTTGTGAGTTTGGGTGATATCTGTTCTCTATTGTAAGTATAGGCAATGTGTTCAGTATAATGTGAAGAAATGACTTTTATATCTAGTAATTAAATGAGCCAATTTCTTTTAATTTTTAATTTTGAAATGTATTTAATTCCTCTTCCAAAGTTGGTAGCAGCAGCAAGACTTGGGATTGGGAGCACATATAGGTGACCACCTGGAGTTTCTGAGAGAATTAAGAACTTTTTTTCAAGGAGAAAAACCATGATATACCGTAGCAACGATTTATGTTATGAAAATAAAGGGTCATGGTATATCTTTAAAAGTTGTTTAACATGAAGCTTTTGAAATTCATGTGGTTTTAATCCTGTATATTTCTGCCTTTGCTGTGCAGCTGGTGGCAAGGTGGTGAGGGTCTGATCTGTAGCTGAGACTTTCCTCATCACTCTGTAAGGCAGGTTTTACAGCCTCAGAAGTTTTATTATACACTCAAAGGAGCAGGGTGAGCAGCTTCCTCTGTTATGGATGGTGTATCACTCTGTCAGTCATCCTCACAGGATGACAGGAGGTTTGACAGGAGTTTTTTAACTCAGCCCAGAGTCAGCTGGCATCAGAGAGGCAGCTTTCCCACCTGGCTCTGGTGCCAGTCACAGGCAGGTGCCAGGGGTTTGTGTGCTCCCACCATCTCCAGACACATGGAGTAGCCTCAGTTCCAGGCAGCTGGGAAGTCTCCTGTGCTTGTCATCTGCAGCTGCACCCCTTAGCACTGCAACCAGGATTCAGCTTTGGTCCTTCTGCTGCCAACCTTGTTGGCTTCAGCAGTAAATGCCATATCCCATTGCAAAGCTTTTTCTCTGTCCTTGATTTCCACTTTGTCACTGCATATCAAAGAATCCTGTCAAATTCATATGAGTTTTAATGGCTGGGAACCAGCATCTGATAGTAATTTGAAAGGCTTCCTTACCACAAACTAGGTACCTCCTTCTCCTTTTCTTGGATCAGCACCAGAACCTCTGGTTGCAGTTATGGTGGGCCCCGCAGCAGGGGTGGGAAGACCCTGGGAGACAAGCTTACATGAATTAACCTCTACTTGTGCTTCCCTGTGTGTCACAGCACAGCTGTCCTCTCCCTTCAAGCATCTGTTCATCTGGCTTTGGGATCAATGAAGAATCCAGATGAAAAAGTCTTCTCTGGCTGCCCTTCCTTTCCATCACCAAGAGATGGAGGCAGAGCTCTCCCTCTCCGGGGCCTGGCCACCGTGCCCTACCTGTGCACTTGGAGCCCTTCATGTGGGGGCAAATAATTTAATTATATGATTCAACACAGTGGATTACTTCAAACCTTCCTCTGTAGAGGATGTCTGGTCTTTCTAATGGTGTTTTTATTTGCACACAAACAACCATGTAGACCCTGTTCTCTGGTTATTGCTTGCTTGTTCCTCTTTGTGCCATATAAGGTGAAACTTTTTTGGAGTACCATTGTATGCAGCCACAAAGAGTCCACACAGGGTGACTTAGGTAGGTAATGCCAGCAGATATGGCCAAGAGAATAGGCAAATGTCATTAAATTGTCCTTGTGGACAATTTATGTATTCTGTAACATATCCTTTTGGGGTATCCCCTCTTCAAGCCAATAATAAATGGAAACATGAACTTAACCCTCTGTCTTGTAAGCCCTTATACAAATACTTCCAGATAATGTAGTGTGTTTTAAGAACTTGTGAATAAATAGTGACAAAAGTGATTGGAACATTTTTATAAAACCAGAACAAGCCTCAAAATGTACTGCAAGGGCTTATTTAGTCTGACCATCACAAGAAAATTTGAAGCTCTTCTTGTGTCATTTTCTTAACTAATTGCTTTTGGCTGTCTCTGACCACTTGTCTGAATATTTGAAAAACATTGTCGTGTCAAAATTTGTATATGATGCAAGAACAATGAACTGGCTACTTCCCTAGCCAGACAACTTTGAATTTGCATAAAAAACCCTAATTCTTTCTATTTGAAAATAACCTTCTAATAAAAGTTATGAAAACAAACTCCATCAGTCCTTAAAAATCAATGACTTCAGTGACCTTAAGATACAACCCACAGGTTAGCTAGCCAACAGCAGACTTTGTAGCATGGATTTGACCTGGTGAGAGGTCACAGGTAGAACAGAAGTATGTTTTCCACCTACTTGAGCAAGAATAGTTTCAGTAACTTTAATCCTCCTTACAGAAAGGAAATGCCAAGTGCAAGCACTGTGGCTTTTATTGTGGTTATCAGCCAAAAATTTTGACCTGTATTTTTATGGTTTTTATTTCTCATCACTGACATTTTTCTTCTTTTAGCTTTGACTGAGAATAACTGGCAGTAAAGCCAATACAAAGCAGCTTTTGTCAAATCTCCACTAAAATAACAATTTTTTTTCCTTCCGATTTAAGTCTTCTGCAGGATACTGTAAACTTAGGGGCAATTTCCTGACTTCTGAAATACTCTGCTGAAAATCAAGAGAGTCTCTCTGATGGATTTTCTTGCATGATAAGGTTACTGTTTGTCTGCAAAGAAATGGCTTTATCCAAAGGCTGAGAGAGCAGGACATTTTTTACCTCAACGTCCTTCTCACAGAACAATAGAATAGTGTTGACCTGCAAGTGACATATGCAGCTGATCAGAGAATTGTGCTTCTCAAACTTTCCTATTAAAGACCATTTAAAAAAATTTGAAACATCCCATATGGCCTGTGCAGTTTTGCTGCACTCAGCCCAAAATTAGCATAAATTCTGAATGCTTTTATATAGCTTGCTTTTCCCAATTTAGTTCCTTCTCTCAATTACAGGTGTCAGGGTATGTAGAATGTGTTCCATTTCTTCTTTACCCAGAGTCATTTTGTGTGGCAATCCCAAGCTGATAAGTAGTGACTTTTACCAAGCTTTCCTTGCCCAGCATCACTGTTGTAAATTGCATCAGGTTTAGACCAACAGCATCCCTAATGCTTTTGGAAATTTGCAGGTGAAAAATGGGGAATGGGTGTAAATCCAGTGATTTGTAAAGAATTAATTTGAAAATATGCTGTTTTGTGCAAAATGGCATTTTTATGGCTCCATTTGGACTTGTTTGGATTTTTGTTTTTGTTATTACTCTTACAATCTTATGGACCTCTAGCTTTATGACTCTGGGAGAGTGGAAACTGCGCTCTCACTAACAAGAAAAGGAAGTCATCCTTTATTTCAGCTATGTGTCATTTTTATTGATACAAAGTCCTGAAGACTTCATTCTTAATTTTTTAAGTTATGTTTTATGTCCTAAACTTATGGTTCATTTAGAGGGTAAAGGAGAAAGGTATTTGCCTTACTTGCAGAACTGAAAGCATTTATATTTGAATATATCATAATTACAACATCAATTCAAATTATAAGAAGTCTTGTAAATTTGTCACTCGAATTTGTCATTGTGTTTCAATGAGCTGAGCACCTGACTGGAAGTCAACAGGCTTCATGAGGTTACTCTCATACATGCTTATTTCTCATATATGGTTATCATGTATCTGTCAAAACTCACTTCCCTAAGTAGACTCCTGGATTAGTCTTTATTTATTTAAAGACTTTTAGACAGGTCTTTATTTATTTAAAAACGATAAAGCAATTCTGAAGTTAAAACCGGACAGCCACATCACCTCATTATTTCATTTTATTTCATTCACCTTTCTCTCTCAAAAATTTCCTATATTTATTTTCTTCATCTGTCACCCTTGTTTTGAATTCACATGTCATTTCTCTTAAGCAAGACTCCATCTTTATTTTCTAACACATATGCCTACAGCACTTTAAAAAAGGGAAAGAACTTGCTATTATATCAGTTGTTGAATATTTTGCAGTTTGATGAAGCTAATCTATAAGCATGACCCAATAACATTGTACAGAGAAATGTGAACTCACACTCTTTTTTTTCAGGAAAAATCACTGCAAGGTCCTAAAATGAACTCAGCCAAAATCTTCTCTCCCTTTTGAAATTGTAGAATCTAATATAGGGTATATTACTGTAAATCTTTAGAAACTGTTTAACACAGTCCAGGATGATAGTGTGGTAAATTAGGTTTCATTATATCTTTTACAATAAAATATAACTGATATCCTCTGGGAAATTTGTATGTGGTTGAAATCTGCTCACCAAGTTTCTTCTTTTTCCCCATGATGAAAACTAACATCTTTTCAACTCTAGTTTGTCTCAAAACTAAGAAGATAGAACTATAAACATGCTGTGGATAGCATCACTCTTTGTAAGTACAAAAATCAAGCTTTTTAAGATCAGTCCTTTGTTTGGTAAATCTCTCTGGAGTCTAAAACTTTGAAAAATTACATGTGGCTGATATTGCCCAATAAAACACTTTAGACACAAGAAACAAGAGAAAAGAGAGTATTTTTGAGAATTTTTTTTTTGAGAGTAATTTTTGTCATAGCCGAGAAGGCAACAGACCAGAACCTGATCAGCAAATTATGCCTGAAAAATATATATTTTAAACTGGCACCCTCTAATCAAAAAGGACTGTTCCCAAGATATAATCAGAGCTATAGTGGAGGGAAAGCATCTGGAAATGTAGTTCAGCTAAGGAATACTACAAAGAATTCCTAACCACCACTTTATGAATCAAATCAAAGGACATAAAATGAAATAACATCAAAGCACTTGAAACTCTAGGCCCTTTTTTATACTGCTATTGATGAGATACCAACTGCTATTTATGAGATCAAGGTATTTGTCATGGCTGATGCATTGTCAAAAGCAGGTAGATAAAGTTGCTAACATTAAAAATAATCATATTTCAGAAATTATTCATTATTTTGTCTCAACAACCTGAGACACCCCAAAGCCTCTCATTTTTAGAGAGAGGACAGGGAAGAAGCATGGTTTGCTCTTGAGTTCTGTAATGGTGACCTTCTAGAAACATCTTAAATTAGTTCCTCTAATTCACTTACTGTTTTATAAAAATCATGGTCATAGTTTGATCTCAATTAAAACTCTATAAATTAAAAAACAACACCAAATTTAATAGGAGTCATTGAACAGTAGTGCTATTTTAATTTAGATCAAGATGAAGTTCACAGGACATATAGACCCCATAGCCAGTAATATGAAAACATTTCTTTTTCATATAAATCCCTAATGGATAAGAACATAATCCAAGAAAGGGGCCTTTGGCATACAACCTTAAAAACAAAATAGGACAACAAAACCAACAATGAACTATAAAATCCCTTTTATTTTGTAGAGGATTGATATTGCCAATAAGCAGCAATAGGAGTAAGAAAGGAGTATAAGCAGTGCCTGTGTATTTTAAAAATTATTTCTGCTCTGTTTGTCACAGTGTTACATGCAGTAGCAACCTCTGAGAGACATACAAAATCACTGGCTGTAGGAGAATATAATACAAATGGTATTGCACATGCATGCACAGACACAATGCCTTTGGTGCTGTGGGCTTTCTGTGAAAATATTTTGATGAAAAAAATTACTCAAGCAACTATCCAGGTCATTCTTTTAATAGTCCTTTATAAATTCAGATCTTGGATAAAGTTGTCCTTTCAGTTATACAAGCTCAGTCTGGGAGTCAATTGCCAAATTCAATTCTGCTTCACAGACGAGTAGATGAAGATGTAGTTCAGTTACTCAGGACTGAGCAAACTGCTTTTATAAGTCTGCTTTCATGCCTGGGATTTCCTCACATCTGCCTCCCAGACCTCATCTAATTTATGATAAACCCCACCTCCCCAGCTCTGACCAGGCTTGAGAGCAATTTCTTCAACAGCATCTTTTAGAGGATTTTAGATCATATCCTATTATGAAACTTAATACAAGGAAAGGTGTCTGACTTTTCTGGTGATGCTGACAACTGGTCTATAATTTGTAAGTATCTCTGCATCACCATGTAATCTCTTTGTGCATACAGAAAATGGCAGGGAAGTAATTTAATTACCAAACTCTTAAGCCCTGGCCCCATCTGTCAATTTTCTGTGAGTCAAATCATAGAATCATGAGCTGGAAGATCATCTAGTTCCAGCTCTCTTGCCATTGGCAATGACACTTTTCACTAGATTGGGTTGTTCAGAGCCCCATGGAACCTGTCCTTGAACAGCTCCAGGGATGGAGCAAGTCTAAATGTAGGAGAATATTAAAAAATCCTGACTCTGAAACCAAAGGCTATTGTATGTGATCTCTTCATAAAATATGTATGTCTAAAGTGAATCTGGTATTTTATTCCTTACCCACTCACAGCTCCCCTGAGTTTTTTTGTAGAACTGTTGTGTTGGAATTGGAAATGAAGTTTGCATTTCAAAGTAAATAAAAAGGCAAGGGTTGAGAACATACAATTTAAGAGAATAACAACCTGATCAACACACAAGAAATACAGTCGTAGGAGTGGGATAATTTTGCTGATGAGGTAGGAAAAAGGGAGAGGAGAAAAGCTGAAGACCAAGCTTTGCTGATGGCAGAGAGCTAAACATTTCTGTATAAAGGGCTGTCATGGTTGAACCCCAGGCAGGAGCCAAGCCCCAGGCAGCCCCTCACTCAATCCCCCACCAGCAGTATCAGGGAGAGAATCAGTGGGGTAAAAGCTACTGAACTCACAGGTTGAAGTAAAGACAGTTCAATAGGGAAAGCCAAAGCCACTCACACAAGAGAACACAACAAGGCATTAATTCCCTGCTTCCCATGGGCAGGCAGGTGTTCAGACATCTCTAGGAGAGCAGGGCTGCATCATGCATAATGGTGACTTGGGAAGACAAATGCAATCACTCCAAAGGTCCCACCCTTCCTCCTTCTTCCCCCCACTTTATATTCTGAAGATGATGTACTATGGTCTGGAATATCCCTTTGGTCAGTTGGGGTCACCTGTCCCCGCTGTGTCTCCTTCCAACCTCTCTGGCACCCCAACTTCCTCACCAGTGTGGCAGTATGAAAAGTAGTTTCTACTACAGGCCTTGGCTCTGTGTAAGCCCCGCTCAGCCATAACTAAAACGTCTCCGTATTATTAACAGTCTGTGTTCAGCAAAAGTCCAAATCATGCTATGAAGAAAATTAACTCCATCTAAAACCAGCACAAGGAGCAGCCAGCACGGACCATCAGGACTGACAGCTGTGCACATCAGTGCTTGTCTTATGGAGAAGGAGCTGTTATTGCTGAAATTAGGGCATCCAGCACTTATCAGTTCCACGGTAAGTGTGGTCACAGAAACCAGGCAGAGTCCAGAGCTTATACCTAGGGAAAGGGCTGTTTTAATTCTCTCTAGGAACTTTGTAGCATCCCTGCTTTCTGCCTAGCTAAGACAATGCTATTTCAGTATGACTAGATGTTAGCCTAGATTCTATTTAAATGTTCCAGCATTTTCCGTGTTTAGTGCAGCAGTAAGATGATCTGATTGGTAATGTGTATTAGCCTGGAGTATGTCCTGGGCTCTGCATTATCTTCTCCTTATTGTAGGATGTTGTCCCTTGTACCCACAAAATTTCTGCAAGACTGCAAATCAAATGCCTGCAAATCTCTATGCAACCGTGATATCAATCAGTGGATTCACAGGAACATTGAAATCATGGGATTAATTAACACAGAGTTAATTAACATCAGCAGAAGATTTGGACCTAAGGTTGTGTAAGTCCAAATATTGGGATGGATGGCTTGAAATATAACTGACAAGATTTTCATCTGCCTTGATATTGGTGGCCCCAAAATGAACTGATGCTGCAGAGTTTCCCTGTCCTATGGATCACTGATTATATTTTGTAATTTACTAAACAAATATAAACATTATCACTGTATATTTTAGTGAATAACTCAAGTTATTAAAAGATGTCCTTTACATTTATATTTTTCTCTTCAATGTATAATAATGGTACTTACTTAGGTCCACATTGGTAGACTTCCCATCTTGACCCCAGTGTTCATTATTGAAAGTTTACAGTGAGTGAAAACCAGGTCCGGAATTTGAAAGCCTCTTTCAGAGAACAGTATGTCAACAAAGTAGAAGCCTTTCTGGTTCAATTATAAAGCTCATTTATGTAAGCTTTTCTTTCCCAACAGGCAGTAAATAATAATGTCTGCTGTTTTTTCCCTTTATTTTTTTTATAATATACATTTACCTTTTTGTTTATGTGATCATCACAACATCCCTCCTACAGAAAATTCACAGAACTTTTCTCTGTGGGAGAGGAACAGAGAGGAAATTTCCCACCACAGACATTAGTCTTCTTTGTTTAGTCTTAATTTGGGGAAGTGCTCAGATGCTATTATGATTGACACAGAATGAATAAGAAAGGACAACAGGGTAATTCTGCTTCTTGTGCCACCCTCTTACTCCTACAGAAATCCATAGGGTCCAACGGAGGGCAGAGTTTGTCTGACAGTTTCTAAAATTAATTTGGATCCTCCTTCTCCTAGCTTTCATTGGAGTAGGACTGTGACCTTGATCCTATGAAGGTAGGATGTGTTGAAAGGAAATTAGTGTTGTTTTCATTTTTAAAAACATTAAGGTAAGTGTCTTAACCTAGAATGAGGAGATAACACTGCTCACATAAAGAACAATAAGAGTGCTGAGTCCACTAAACAACATTTACACTTTATTTTAATCCCACTGTTAATTCAGAGTAGATTTGTTTCTGAAATCCTGAACTCTCACATGTTTTGTTTGTAAAAAAAGGAAATAAGTTGGTTTAAAAAATTGTGTAAAGGAAAATTAATCACTCCAGGTATACCAAGTGTACTTGGAGTCCATATTTTGCTAGAATTTAGCCACACTAACTTTAGGGGAAAAATGCTAGATTCAATGCCTTCTGCTTTCAGTTTGGGTTTTATATCTTCATTCTCCTTCTGTATACAGAGAAAAAAATGCCAGTTGTTCTCTAATATCTGTGTGCTGAACTATAAGACCTCTGCCAATTTTATGACAAAAAATTGTAAAAACAAGCTTTCTAACTATAGTTAGAAACAGTGTAAATCAAAACGTTTTCTAACCTATTTAGATTTGGTGTTAACGTCAGATTTGCCATCTGCACCTTAGTCTTCTTGGAGCATGAAAGTGAATACAAGAGTCCATTCAGTTTTTCTAATAGTGATGTTCTTACACTTTTTGCTGCAAGGCAATTGACTTCTAATAGTTTCATCCTGCAAACACCAAGTGCCTCCTCCAGAGCCTTAAACCCTTTAAGCAGTAATCTGAGGGAGTAAGGAGAGAAACCGGGACATAAACAGGGTTCAGTTTCTTGGTTATTAGAGCTGACTTCTCCTAAGCATTATGCAGTGGATGTTGTATTGGATGTAGTCCTTGCAGTTCTATGCAGTCCTTGTAGAGGTTGTTTGAGCTATTAAATAGCTCAAGCTTTAACACTATGAATTAACAAAACAGTGAGGTGGAAGAAACATGCGCTCTCTATTAAAGCTTTGTCCCTGAAAGAGCCCCAGTACCTTCAGAAATCAAGCCAAAAAGCAGACTGAGAAAAATGAGTGAAAGCAGCAGGGATTTAAAAAGCAAATGCTACATCAAAGGGACAGGAAGGAACTGCTATAACACTGCTGTGATTGCAACTGGGCACAGTCCCAGGAGGTTGGGGAACAAGCACCTCCAATAAACAGAGCTGTTTCTGTACCAAGTACTTACAAAGACTTGGTGAAATATGGAAATATGTTTAGTAAAAGGTGACGAGCATGCTGGTATCTCACCTTCACAAGCATTTGCTCAATCATTAGCAGATACAAAGCTCAATAATGACACATTTTGTTACCAGCAAATGAAGCCTGTGTGAACCCCAGTAGAAAGAAAGCCCCCATGAAATCATTCCCTGACAGCTAACCAGACAAAGGCATTCAGATATGCCAAAAGGCTCTGTGTAAGAGCTCAAGGCTTTGAAATGGATTAGGGAAGGAAAAAAAAAACCAAACCAAAAAAAACCCCAAAAAACCCCACAAGGCTTTTTTGCCCATTATTTGCCAACTGAGTGAAATGACAAACCCAAGGGTAGTTACATCGACAGTACAACACCAAGGCAAATTACTAATTAGCTATTCATTCTTTACTGAGTACTCCAAGAAAAGGAGAGTATTTAATTCTGAGAATTGCCATCCAGTCCTGCCTTGCACCCTGATGACCACAATGCAAATAACCACTGTGACTTGGCATAAATTACTTATCCCACTGTAAGCGTTCCCAAACCTCAATCTGAGAAACAGAAGCACAGGAAGAAGTGCCTGCATTTCTCTTTTACTGAATAGGTATGTGCCTTGGGATGGAGACCACTCCTAAAAAGCAAGGAAAGGGAAGTGTCTGATGGTTCCTAATTTGCCAGCCATTTGTATAGCTGCCCTGCCAGAGCCACAGGCAGCCCTCTCTGGGTTCATGATGTGCACACTGAAGCCACGATTCTGCAAACATTTATGCATGTGTTTACTTTTAGGCAAATATGCTATTTCATTGGTTAATTTTACTTATATCAGTGGGGGATCTGTGCAAGTAAATTTTAAAATATAAAAAGCGAGGAAGAAAGCACAGGATTTCTGAGAAATAAAACACAGCAAACCTAAGAGGGTCACAATCGGTGGCACAGGGTCTGGTTGGAGGCTTTGTCACTGTGGTGTTTCCCAAGATTCAGTACTGTGCACATGATTGCTTAGCTTATTCATCAGTGACTTGGACAAAGGGACAGATACATCCTTGGAGAGTTTGCTGATTACACAAAGCTGGGAGGAGTGGCCAATAGCCCAGAGGGCTGTGCAGCCCTTCAGAAGGACCTTGACAGGGCGGAGAGGGGGCAGAGAGGAACATTCTGAAGTTCAGTGAAGGCAAATGAAGGGTTCTGACCTTGGGGAAGAATAACCGCAGGCACCAGGACAGGCTGGAGGCTGATCTGCTGGGAAGCAGCTCTGCAGAGAAGGACCTGGGGGTCCTGGTGGACAACAAGCTGTCCATGAGCCAGCAGTGGGTCCTGGTGGCCAAGAAGGCCAATGGCATCCTGGGGTGCATTAGGAAATTAGGTGCCAGCAGATTGAGGGAGGTGATCCTGACCCTCTGCTCAGCCCTGGTGTGGCCTCATCTGGAGAGCTGTGTCTAGTTCTGGGATCCTCAGCACAAGAGAGATATGGAGCCCTTGGAGCAGGTCCAGCAGAGGGCAAAGAAGATGATGAAGGGACTGGAGCACCATTCTTACAAGGAAAGGGTGAGAGAACTCAACTTGTTCAGCCTGGAGAAGAGACAGCTGAGAGAAGAATTCACCAATATCTGTAAATATCTGATAGAATGGTGTCAAGAGGATATTTCCAGGCTCTTCTTCGTGGTGGCAAGCAAAAGGATGAGAGGAAACAGAGAGAAGCTGGTGCACAGGAAGTTCCACCTGAATAGGAGGAAGAACAACTTTACTGTGTGGGTGACTGAGCACTGGAACAGATTGTCCAGAGAGTGTGTGGAGTCTTCCCCGCTGGAGATACTCAGGAGCCATCTGGACACAATCCTGTGCCATGTGTTCTAGGATGACCCTGCTTGAGGAGGGAGATTGAACCAGATGACCCACTGTGGTCCCTTTCAGTACCCATTCTGTGATTCTGTGTTTACTAAGGAAAAAACAAACAAACAATAATGCTTAAGTCACCCCTGCCACAACAATAGTAATAATTAAAATAAAATAAAACCAGCTGAAAAATACTCAGTACTCACATGCATAAATGAAGACTTCAAGTGCTTTGACAGGAACAGAAATGAGCAATAGGGCCATGTTATTAATTTTCAGAGATAAAAAAGGACTAATTGCTAACTGACAACCATGTGATAGGAACCGAGTTGCTGATGTGTGTGTTCTGAGTGCAGAACAGGAGCTGATGTGAGGTGCTTGCAGGGCATAGCATATCTTGTAGAGAGAATTGGGCAAAAGAGGCTCAGTGTTGATCTTAGACTTTAGGTACTCAGGTCTCCCATCTGTGAAGGGGATAACAGAACTTTCATGTCTCACCAGAGAGAGCACGATAATGGAAGCCATATATAAGCACCATGATAATGGAAGCAATATATAAGGACTTAATGGGCTGAAAAATGATGTTGTACAGTAAAGCACAGTAAAGGTTTTAGATATTCCTGGTGTGGATGTATATTTTCATGTCTCTTCAGCTGTTTTGTAATCAAATTATAAAACAGAGCCAATAAAAGTTTGGCATGATAGCCAACAGAAAGTGAGTTTTCCCCTAGAAGCTCATTGAATCACCCTGTTTTCAGAACCCTTGTTAACCAAAGACATAAGTAATACAGTAGAACACAACTGACAAGCCCAAACACAACATTCTCCTCTTTGATCTGTGCTCCAGATCTTTTATGTGCCATTTGAATATCAATCTACAGCACACCTTTCTCCTATTTGCTCTAGAAAATGCAACGTACTGTGATTTGTGATGTTGATCAAAGGAATGACTTGATTGGGATGATTAAAGTAGGAAAGGAGACCCATGTGTTTCTCTTTTTCAAAAGTGCATACGAGGGACAGAAATTAATGAGAACAGTTAGCAGCTGAGGAAGTATCATACCACCTCCCCGCCTTGGTCTGCAGGACTGTGAGCACAGAAAGGACTGAGGAAGGAGCATGCATATCTTAAACTATTCAATTCCATTTTCAAATGCAGAAAAAGATTTACCACATAGATCATAACGAAGGCAGGAGGACTGGGCTAGTACCTCCAGGTAGAAATCTTGGTTTGGATTCCTTTGATGAGGAGGTGTGTGACAAATCACAGCATATTCCAGGAAGCTAAAATTACTGCAGAAAGCTTTAGATTTACACATCTCCTAATGAGTTTTTTTTCTATAGTTCTTGGAAAGAAGTGATTTTTGTTGGTTTTTTTATTTGTTCATTTGGTTGATTGGTTGGTTGGTTTGCTGCATTTGGGTTTTTTTTTGATGTTTCTCCACATTGCTGCCTACCATTTGTTATGTGGTATCTTCTCGCAAGATTTAGTCTTCAGGACATGGGAAATGTTCAGCAAATTTTCCTTGACCTCCTACATCTCGGGGAGCTCCTTGACATTTTAATCTCTATTATTTTTCACAGCAGCTATTAAGGGTTTTAGAAGCTAAAAGTGACCTTCCCCATCTCTGAAAGACAAAACGTGTTGAAAGAAATCTGTGTAGGCATCTCACATACTAGCTCCTCACAGTAATTTCTGTCAATCAGTGTTAGCACTTTTTTTTTTCTGTGTGTGGTTTTTTGGGTTTTTTTTTTTGTTTGCTTGTTTGGGTTTATTTTGTTTTTTAAGGAAGATGTGCAACTCATTCAATTCAGTGGTGGACACAACAGTCATAGTGAGAACTATCAGTACTCAGCTTTGTGTGTGCAGTCAGGGAATACAACTTAGGCATTCTGGGCTTGTGTATGGTGTGCAGGACTGTGATGTTAGATTCTAAGATGAAGCCAGTCTAACAGGCTCTTGCATAACTTTAAAGACAGTCCTTGAAATTCAGATGTCATATTAGGGGCAAAAAGACTGAAATAAATTCTGCTGGTCAGAACAACTAACACTGAAAATGGAGCAAGAATACTGGGGCTTTTAGCCACAGTACTATTAGAAACTTCTCACTTGTCAACACAGAGAAAAAAAATTCATCTCCAGGGATGGGCCTAGAGGCTTGTGTTCAGATGTAATTTTCAAGGTGTTCTTCAGTGGCTCCTCTCCCTAGGTGTACTTACATTTTCTTTGCACGAAAATGAGGGCATGTGAGTATGGGTGGGACTTAATAATGCAGTTCACAGTTGTATACAGCTTATTAAGATGTAACATAGAAAACATAGACATAAATGTTTTTTTTCTATCATCTAGATTAAAATTGCTCAATTTTTTCTAATAATATACTATAGATCTCATTTTCCCCTATTAAAGCATAGATTTATAATTTTCAGGCACTTTATGAAAAAAATTCTAAAATTGTGTTTTAATTGAGATTTTTCTAGCTAAGTACTATGTTACTAGTAGATTATAACAAACCCAAATGTATAGATCAGACACTTTGCTAGTACATTAGATAAAAACTACCTGAGTATAAACAGGTAATAATTTGTAGGTTTTGATTAACAGCATGGCTTTGCATAACAGATATATTTTTTAGAGTGCTGTGTGCAAATTTAGCTGACAGAGAAAACACAGCTAATTTGTCTATTTAATGCACGTAATAACCAAAAGGAATTTTCACCTGCTTTTAGATTTTGTGAACATGTTGGAATTTTTCCTGAAACTTATGGAATGTTTTTTCAATGAAATATGAATCTTCTTAGTAAATGTTAAGAACATGGCATTCGGAGACTGCTGAACATCTTAAATCATAAGCAAAGCAACACAGAGAGTGTAACCCTCCTGATTCCACAAAACATTCTGAAAGGTTAATTCTCATAGTAACCTGCCCATAACCATAGTGTACCTACCCATTACAAGACTGCTATCATAATGCAAATCTGCCTTTTGGAATGGGATAAAAAAATCACAAGTACAGCTAGACCCTTTTCTGCCAGACACTGCTTTTTTTTTTTTCTTTCCTTTTGTTTTTATTTTTCTTTGAGTGGCATCCATTTTCTTTGACCAACTAGCAGGGTTTCATTTCAGGTTAATATATTCTGATTCCAGTTTTCTTCTCCAGCCCCATTATTTAATGGAACAGCCTTTTGGAAATTCGGCAGAGACAATATTCCACAGCATGAGGCACCCACTTTTAAAATCAGATGGCTTGGGAAGCTCACTCATCCAAGCACGCTAATTGGTTGAACGCTCTTGAGTGCTTTATCACATTATTTTCAAGGACTGCCCTAAATACTAGGAAGCAAGCCATGGTTCCGGCGATTAGTGCCAGAAAGCTGAATGTTAATTATTGCTGGTCTACATTAGTATAGTGGCTGATTATCTGTAGCAAATTTCAGAAATAGACTATTGAAAGAACTAATTAAAATCCAATTATTTATATTATGAATTTCCGATCAATTCAGTACAAAGGTTGATCACACATTCTTTTATAGTTGTTCAGAATTGCATGGAAAATCATCAGTTTATTAGAAAGATTTTTCCAATGCAGTAGAAAAGATTGTGGTACTGACATAACATAGGATGGGAGAAAGACATAATAGGCATTAATTTGATTTCTGTGAGAGCAGAAATTTCAGAGCAAATTTTCTTTTTGCTGAGAGATCCAACTTTTCTGCAGGTTGACTTTTTCTGACAAAAGCAACCTAAATATATTTTCAAATATATTTTTAAAGTCTTTCTTTTAAATTGAATTTCACCTCTTCACCAAATTATTACTGCAAATTACTACACATATATTGCTACATATTTGCAACAATCTGAGACTATGTATGTTCATTTTGAATATGTGTATGACCTAAGCTTGATTACCCACTCATATTATAATTATTATTATTCTTATATTTTTTTTTTTCAGTTCTTAAACTGCTGTTGTCTCAACCCATGGCTTTTACCTTTTTTTTTTTTTTAATTGTCCTCCCCATCTCACGTGGGGACAGTGTGAGTAAGTAGTCTCTAGTCTGTTCCCAGGGAAAAGAATAAATCTTGAATGAAAAAGAGGAGCCTTTTGATCGTAGATGGAGTCATCACTATGATTCCCTTTTTTTTTTTTTTTTTTTTTTTTTTTGGTAAATCTGAAGGCTTTACTTTCTGAAACCTCAAAAATTTTGCAGTAAGGGAGCTTTCATTAATCCCATTAATTCCTGGACTGAATCCCTCCCTGCAGACTCTTATTCCAAAGGCCTGAATGGAAGCTCATGGAATCAAGGGCAGGAGCACTGACAGGTCACCTGAGAAGGCCAAGTTCCTCCTTTAAGTGGAGCTCTGCAAAATTTTACACAAACAGCAATTGACACTCTCTGCTCTCTGGAAGATTTCTTTAGCAGAGAAGTGCTCTGGTGAAGGGCTGTGGGTGACTCTCACACCCTTGGTAAGGTGATGGTAACAGCCTGTGCCCACAGATGTAAACTCAGCAGTGAAACTGCTTTTCTTGAGGCAGTGTTATTCTGCCTCTGAAAGTATTTCTCATTATGATAGTAACCCAGTTGACAGTACCAGAACTTCTTTTATTTGTTCCTTTTTTTTTTTGTAGAAGTTAATCAATGTATCTTTTAATCCAAGATCTAATGAGTTTATCAATGACAAGGACTGTTCTATGGTCCTCAGGCACTTTCTCTGCAGTACTATCAAGTATACTTAAAATGCAAACCTAATGGTAGGGACATCAGAGTATGGCCTTTGCTGTTTGAGAATCAGGACTGAGAAGACCAGCAAGTTACTTAGGAATGGGCATAATTCCTACATGGAAGAAATGAGAATATTACACTGCACATCTGTCCAATAGGGGACTTGATAATTACAAACACTGGTTTCTTACAAATATGTAAAATCCATGGCTCTTCGTGAGATCACACAGAAATTTCTTTGTTATATTGACCTGAATCAAATCCTTAAGTTTTAATAAATAAAGTTAATGAACTTTATAGAATTCTAAACTTTCCTACAGTTTGAAGAATAGTTTAAAGGCAAGTTACTGTTACCGGAGAATCAGGCACTTCACATGTAAGCATGCACTATTATACTGAAAACCAGAATTTAGTATCATGATTTCTACATACTTCATGTTGCCTGAGTGATTCAGGTGGCCTGGTCATATTTTCAACAGTGATGTATGACATTTCATTTACTAACTAGTGATATTTACTGTATGATATCTCTGTCATATTAGTGACTCTTAGAGATTTAAATTTCTTTGAGGTTCAAAATGTAAAGGACTTTTGAAAATAGAATTTAACCTTCTAAGTTGGTGTCAGCTGCGATGATAAGAATAACACGCAAAAAATTTATTATAAAGATTTAATTATATATTTATTTATACATTTATAAAAGCTATAAACTGGTGAATTGCCCTATGTGGCTTCAGCATAATGACAATTATTGTGCAAGTGGGTGGCTTATCAATAAAATCAATCTGTTGGGCCAAATGAGTCATTCAATAGATTAGTCACCTCCTACCTTCAGGAGAGGGTTTAGTGGTCTAAATGGGGCAAGTGTCAGTGCTTTCATGTCAAGTACTGTGCAAGCATAAAGTATTATCATACACCTGGAGAGTGTAAGAAGTTAGGATACAAATGTGTATTATATAAATGAGAAAGTGAAATACCTTTTATTTAGTTCCCTCCTTCCTTACACAGCAAAGTTCACTTTTTGAGTAGACCCTATCCAACACAGCTGAGATGCTTTGGGACTCTCGTTGACTTAGTTGGTAAAGCCACAGTATGGTGCTGCCTTTCACAGGATGAAATCAGCGTATATACTGTAACTAATATGTTTTCATAACAGATTTCTTTTATGGATAAATTACTGTCATGAATAATAGAATGCAACTGCTCAGAGGTTTTTTGATACCTTCTTTATTGCATGTTCGTGAATTTCTCCAGTTTCCTCTTCACCCAATCACCAGGCTTTGCTATATCTCATTCTGCTATAACAATTATTTTTTTCCAGTTATTTTAAGACATTATTATTAAATGCCTATTGGTAATTTTACTCTGATAATATTACTTCTCCTAATTCCATCTTTTCTTAACCCTTGGTGAAAATTTTTGTTTCACAGTCCCTTAACCATCTTTGTGGATCTTTTATAAGTTTCTCCTAATGTAGCAATATTCTTTCCTTGCAGTGGAACTGTCAAAAATAAGGACAGCAACTGTTATTTCAACCACATCACTACTAAATACAGAGATAAGATTTCTAGCTCTAACCCCTTTTCTTGGAAATCAACTGGTATAATAAAAACTTGTAAATTTTTTTAAACAACTACACTGATTGATCTGCTGACCTTTTTTATTAACTGAGTCCAGATTATATAGTTCCATTTTGTTTTCAGGAACAAAATCAGACTGAAAGGCCCATCACTAGGCAGATAATTCCTATTTATACTTCCCAGTTATTGGAACAACACTGTTTTTCTTCCAAATCTTTGAAATTTGCTTTTCTTCTAAGACGTAATGAAAAAGAAGCATTTATAATTATCAAAGCTCTGGGCTAGATCTTTAAGAAATTTTAAGCCTACTATTATATTATATTATAATTCCATGCTAAGTGGGAAAATGTCTCTCTCCAGAGTTTCAGGCCATTATTCTTAAGAATTGTAAACTGGTTTTTTCTCACGTGACTCATATTTGCTTAAATGCTATCATCAGACAAGTAGATAAATTCTCCCAATAAGTTTATTGTAAAATTCTAGAAAAATAATTGTTTAGTGGAAACTAATCTCTTTCAAGCTGTTTTCTGAAATTTATTGCCTCAAGTAGTGGTTTTAATGCCACCAGAGTTATGAAATGACTGCATATTTCAATACATGAAGCACTTCATCACAGAAATAAGTGGAATTTATCTCTCATGTCCAACTTAACACTAAACTGTTTAAAACAACATATTCACAGTCATTAACAATTGCCACAGAAATGTAAGACTTCCTAGTTTATTACCATCTAAAAAGAAAATATTTCAGGCTAAAGCTACAGTTTCTTAGCCAAAGTTGCGGCAGATAGGATCAGCTGTACATCACATTTTTAACAACACTGAAAAGAGTTATCTGGTTAGAAAATGTCTCTTAGAAATTACAACATGATCACTTCTAACTATGTTTCAGTAAAGGAATGTGTCAATTAAAACTATTTAATAAAGTGTTTATCATGCTATAAAACTATACCATAGAGTTCTTATAATGCTCTGATGATCTCAGCAAGTCCTCAGCTATAAACACGATGAAGATGCTCTTGCAATCCAGCCCTGCTTACCTTATAGTGGTGCATCAAGGTTTCTAAGTGCTCTTGACATGGTGTCCCCCTGATACTCTTAAATATTAGGAAAGCTTTTTTAATGGGTGACACAGAAGAACTCCTTAAATATTAAGACCATGAAAATTAGCTTACTTCGCCAAGTACAACATGCTTATTTGGCTCGTGAATCAGTAGTTGTAATGTCCAAAATTTAAAAGGTTTTCTTTTGAGTTACATGAGACACTATGGTAGGGACTTACAAATTACCTGTGTATATCTCTCATTTATAGAAAGAGGTACATGTAGTGCCAAAGCTTTCTTGGGATTCTAGAAGGAAATCTTCTAAGGATCATGACTATTGTACAAGCCTGTTTTCCTCTAAATCAACAATAATTGCTTAACAATTTTTAAATATTAAATCAGAAGGCAGAAAAGAATGGGAGGATCTGGACAAGGTAACAAATAAAAATAATCAATGATTCAAGCTGAGCACTTGGTACTCATAGTTTGTCCCTTTAAGAAAAGTTCCTTCAGCTTTGGAAAATTCAATTGTGATGCAAGTTCACACAAGTATCTGAGTATGAAAATATGCAGATATGCACCCACTGGGATTTTCAAGAGGAGTTAAGTGTGTAGAGGTTCTTACAAGTAACAAGAGCAGCATTTTTCCAAGGAAGGTAAGCATATTTTTATAAAATTTATCTCTAATTGTTCAAGTGTCTTACAAAGCTGAGCAAAGCTACAACCAAAGCTGAGTGAAAATTAACTCAAAAAGCATTAAAAGCTAATTTTTTTTGAGTGGATCAGTAAGTAGGCTCAGCTGAAAACACTTAAGCTCTCATTCTACTCATATATTAACCCCTTCCCTTATGGTGTAATACACTGTTATATGCTACCATTCTCATTGTGCTTTGTTGCCTTTCATACAAAATGAGCAAAATTAAATTCCTAAAAGATTTTAAAGGACAGGTTTCTTTTGGTTTCTGGTCCTCAGTGGACTTTGGTTAATTAACTAAAAATGAATAAAATATTCCTGTGGGTGTTATCCTTGAAACAGAGTGAAAGATTTCAGTCAATGTGATATTTCTTATTCTACTGTGAGAAACAGAGGTACAGTTACAATGGTTATTTTGCCTGAATTTTTAATTTTTTTTTTTTTTTAATAAATGACCAGTTTTAATCCAGGAACAGATCTACATTCAAATTGTGACAGAGCTTAATTTTAAATTTTTCCCTCTTTCCTTTTTCTACACCCCTCCTCCTTTTGTGATTATCCTTTTGGACACTGTGTTCAAAAGTGAATGGAGTAGGAGTCATTTAACGTCTGTAGCACATCAGGAGCTTTTCAGAAGCATTAGTTGACTCTATCTTCAGTGAACTTTTTAAAGTGGTTTGACAAGTGGGACTTGGCTCTTTCGAAAGGGCAGTAGGGCTGATTAATGTTATAATTATCATTAGATAGGTGTGCTTACAGATGCAACAGAATGTTGCATAGTCACATTTAGGAGCTCAGAATCAGGCAGAGGCATGATCAACTTCTGAAAATACCATGTCTATTGAATGCTTCGGCTGCCACACGCATTAGGACTTAGCACCACGGACAAGTCATCCTTTTGTTTGTCATTGTCATGACATGAATTGTAGATGTCCCAGCATTCCTTTCCCTGTATTAATTGGGATTACCACACTGTTAGAGTAATGGTGAAAATCAAGAAACAACCATCTTCAACTAAGTATCCTTGCAAGGAAAGCAGTAAAGTCAAGGTTACCTTGTTTTCTGCATAGAACTAAAGTGGGTGTTGGTGCATACATGCACAGCCACATGAAGTAGCTTCTTCAGCCTCAACACCTGAACCTCCCTGATTTTTATACAGTAGGTGAAATGTCACTGGGCTAGAGTTGGAGCTCTTTCTTAATGGAGCTGCTATATAGTGTATATATATATATATATTATAGTATAGCTGAATGTATGTTATATATATGAAGTATAGATACCTAGCATTATATATTATAATAAATACATCAAATTGAATTCAGTGGCTAAGGAGGATGTGACCTTAAAGGAGTGATTAATCTTCATTTAATTGGAGATAAAATTTTATTTAATTTAGTTATTTATTTTTTCTTGGAAGAATCCTATGGGAACAGGCACTGCAAGGAAGAAGGGTCCAAGAAAGTATGTTGATATCCAAGAGTCACTTCCTTTAGGCTCAAGAATGTTGCATCCTGATAAGCAAGAAGTTGGGCAAAGGGGACAAGATGAATAAAGAACTCCTGTCATTACCCAGGCATAAGCAAAGAACACACAGGAGATGGAAGTGGGGTCAGGCCACTTGGGAGGAATAGAGAGAGGTTGTCAGACTAAGTAGAAATGAGACAGCAAAGGCCAAGGCCCCTCTGGATTTAAATTGGGCCAAGGATGTCAAGGACAAGAAGAAGGGCTTTTTCAAATACATCAATAACAAGAGGAAAACAAAGGATTACATGGAGCCTTTACTAAATGGAGGAGAATCCTGGTGACAGAGGATTCAGGGAAGGCAGAGTTATTGAATGCCTTTTTCTCATTCTTCTTCATTGACGATACCAGCTCTCAGGAACCTCTGTCCCAGACAACCGGGCTAAAGGAATGTCAGAAGGAAGATTGACTTGATCCAGGAGGATTGGGTTAGAGAACGTCTAGCCAAACCTAATATCCACAAGTCTGTGGGCCCTGATGAGATGCATCCACAAGTGTTAAGAGAGTTGGTAGACACTATACTGGGGCCACACAATCATCTTTGAACGTCGTGGCAGTCAAGAGAGGTGCCTGAGGAATGGAAGAAAGCAAATGTCACCCTGATCTTCAAAGAGGGAAAGAAGGAGGACACAGAAAACCAGCCAATCTGTCAATCAGCCTCACCTCAATCCCTGGAAAGCTGATGGAGTGCCTCATTCTGGAAGCTGTCTCTAACCATGTGAAGAACAAGGAGGTGATCAGGAGCAGTCAGTATGGACTCACTAAATGTAAATCATGCTTAATGAACAGGATTTTCTTCTACAATGAAACAACTACCTCGATGGATGAAAGGAGAGTGGTGGATATTGTCTACCTTGACTTCAGCAATGCTGTCGACACTGTCTCTCACAATATCCTGACTGGCCAGCTCATGAAGTGTGGACTGGATGAGTGGTCAGTGGGGTGGATTAAGAATTAGCTGAAACCACAGCTGATCCCAGAGGGTCACAATCAGTGACACAGAGTCTAGTTGGAGGTCTGTCAATAGTGGTGTCCCACAATGTTCGATACTGGGCACAGTATTGCTTAACTTGAATTCAATGAATATCAATGACTTGGAAAAAAGGTACATCCTTGGAGAGTTTGCTGATGACACAAAGCTGGGAGGAGTGGCCAATAGCCCAGAGGGCTGTGCAGCCCTTCAGAAGGACCTTGACAGGGTGGAGAGGGGGCAGAGAGGAACATTCTGAAGTTCAGTGAAGGCAAAGGCAGGGTCCTGCCCCTGGCGAAGAATAACCTCAGGTACCAGCACAGGGTAGGGGCTGACCTGCTGGGAAGCAGCTCTGCTTCCTGGAGGTCCTGCTGGACAACAAGCTGTCCATGAGCCAGCAGTGTGCCGTGGTGGCCAATGGCATCCTGGGGTGCATTAGGAAGAGCATTGCCAGCAGATTGAGGGAGGTGATCCTGACCCTCTGCTCAGCCCTGGTGAGGCCTCATCTGGAGAGCTGTGTCTAGTTCTGGGCTCCTCAGCACAAGAGAGCCAGGAAGCACTTGGAGCAGGTCCAGCAGAGGGCAAAGAAGATGATGAAGGGACTGGAGCACCTCTCTTGCAAGGAAAGGCTGAGGGAACTGGACCTGTTCAGCCTGGAGAAGAGACAACTGAGAGAAGAATTCACCAATGTCTGTAAATATCTGCAGGAATGGTGTCAAGAGGATGTTTCCAGGCCCCTCTCAGTGGTGGGGGCAAGCAATGGGACAATAGGCAACATGAGGAAGAACTTTACTGTGTGGATGACCGAGCACTGGAACAGTCTGTTCAGAGATCTTGCGGAGTCTTCCCCACTGGAGATAGTCAAGAACCATGGACACAATTCTGTAGTATGTGCTCTAGGATGACCCTGCTTGAGTAGGGAGGTTGAACCAGATGACCCATTGTGGTGCCTTCCAACCTTGCCCATTCTTTGATTCTATGATTGTATAACTGCCTTAGAGTTAATTATCTGATCTAAAACAATTATAGCTCACCCTATAGTCTTTGGAGAAGTTAGGGCATCTCCTGAAAGGCATTGCTTGTATTTTAGCCACCAGTTTTAGGACTGAATGAGCATCTCTGCCTATCTCCTTCCCTGGACTGGTATGAATACCAGAACTGATTCAGACTAGGGTCCTACATATATATGTCTAAAAATAGGGGGCAAAACTGCCTTGAACGGCCTGAACATTCAATTATGATGAACACTACTTTTTGCAATACAGATCCTCAGATACTGGAGCAGGCTGCCCAGAGAAGCTGTGAATGCCCCATCCCTGGAAATGTTCCTGGTGAGGCTGCATGGGGCTTTGGGCATAGTCTAGTGAAGGCTGTTGCTGCCCATGGGAAGTGGGTTGTAACTTCCATGTCCCTTCCAATGCTAAACATTCTACGATTCAACAATAAACAAAGAAAAATTTTACAAAGACCTTACTACTACTACTCTTGTCCCAGGTTCCTCTAAGTCTGGTATTCTCTTTCCTTGGTGGAGGAATGCTCCAGGTAGGTGAAACACAAATATTTTGTATATAGTTGTGTCACATGATGTATAATTTTCTTCAAAAACATATTCTTATGTATTCTGGTAATTCTTATATACTTCACAGTATGAATAAACCACAGGTAACTATCACAGTGTTGTCTATACCAGACTAAGCTTCAAAGCTTATCTTCTTAACAGGACTTTTTTTTTCCATGCACAGTTTTCCAATGGAATAGCCTGTAGCACTAATTTCCTTGCGCAAATTGTATTCCATGGAGATATGTTTCTGTGAAGCATTTTTCCCTTCCTCTTTAAGAAAAATCAATTTTTCTTCCAAGGCTAGATTAATAAGCTATACCTGTTATAATGAATCCCTTTTACAGTTTCCCTCAGGGGCTTGAACACCTTCTAGAATGGTGTAAATTAAAGTAAGCCCAGATACTTTCCTGTGCTTTCCATCTCCTGCTGTTTTCTTCGTTTTCCCTTTGCTTTCTCCTATCCATTTGTTCAATTTCTCTTACTCTGAACTTCAGGTTTCCTCCTGTTTTGCCACTGTGCCTGCATTTGTGGCTCTCTGAATATCAACAAGCAGAAAAGAACACAAAATCAAAGAATGGACTTTACTCAGGTGTAAATGCAAAATATATTTGTCTTCTTTCCAATTCTGCTTTTGGAGTGTAGACTCACTCAATGATTAAAGTATAGCATATACAATTTTATATCTCTTTTGATTACCATTCCACTTTGCTAAGTTTTGGCTTTGGATGTTTAATTGTGATGCTTCCAGAAGATTCTTTAATATTAATCTGCACAGAATAACTTTTTTTTTTTCAGATTTGCAAGGTCCTTCGCCTCGGTCAGAGCAATCCCACAGACAAGTACAGGTTGAAAGAGAGAATAATAGTAAGACATTCTTTTTCTTGTCTCCTTTTGAAATTTTTTATAAAACAGTCAAGTATAATTTGAAATTTACAGAAAAAGTATTAAAGAAGAAAACCTTTGGTGAAAGCAATTTAATACATTTCCTAGCTGTGTACCTTTCTGTTTTCCTTAGCAATCATTTCTTGATTGCCACACGTAACCATAAACTTAATGTGACCTATTGACCTAAGTGTGCACAAAGATCAAATGCCATTTCTGAAATGGGTACTACTCTTCACCTATATAGGTATGTCTCTCTAATGTAACATTAATTATGTTATTAAGTGACAGCATTCCTCTTCCAAGAGTAGAGGTTATTTTGGGCTGTAGTACCCTAATTTTGAGAGCCTATTTAAGAAGTGTTTATGATATGGCTGAGAAACCACTTAGTACTGGAACCAGTCATAGGAAATATGGCTCTAAGGGATCTCAAGAGCTTGCTTATTCCATGCTGTTCCCAAGGGGGATCCCTAACCCATTCCTTACAGACATCTGCCTAATCAGTTCTTAGAGACCTCCAGTGATGAACATCCCACATTCAGGAAGTCTACTCTGATGCTGAACTGTCCTTGCACTTAGAAGACTTTTTCTTATGCTTAAGAATGATTTACTGTGCTCTAATTTGCACCCAATGCTCATTGCTCTAACTACAACACACAGGGAGAATTGTGCATGCCCTTCTTCTCCACAGCCTGCCTCTTTCTTTCATAGAAGGGAGAATATTACTTGTTCTTTTTAAGTAATTAGCAGCTCAAATGATGATGTAAGAAATCTCTGGCTTTGCATAATAGAATAGCTTTTGAGCATATACTTACAATGCCCTCTACTGGGTTGGAATGTGGGATTTAACAGAGTGCTCATACCTGGTTAATAGTTAGTTCTTTCTATAAATATATATATTTTTATAAATAAGATGCACAAACTACTGCAGACTGTTCTAAGAATGATCTTGGTCAATAGTAGATGACATGTTATTTCTCTTCTGAATTTTTCTATAATCTTGTGTAAAAATGCATCTGAAATGATAAGTTCATAATTTATCTTTGTTACCCTGGAAGTAGTGTAAACATGGGTTGAGAATCAAAACTACAAAGGAACTTCTTCCATTGAAACTTGTTAAAATGTGATTGATTGAGGCCTGTTTTTGAAACCACTTCTTACAGTGGTAGAAAACAGAGCTGAAGAAAATGCTAAGAATATTAGTAGTGAAATGCATTGCCAGTAGCTGGGCCTTTATTTGGAGCAAGAAGAGAATCATTCTGTTAAGAGGACTGGCATCTCTTCTTTCAATTTTATTGCAAAATAAAATGACTTGCTTCAAACTGACATCAGCTGATGTCTCGACCTGCGGAAAACTGGCTCCAGGCTGAAGCATATTTCTGCATTTGAACAAAGGCACTCTCACAGTAATGACATTTTTATTTCACACAGTGACCCAAATGGATTGTATTTTTTGTTGTTGTTGTTCCAAAGAGGCTTTAATTGATTAGCTTGCTGGAGGCCTGATGGAAAACTAGTGACAGAATACTCTTAATGAAATAAGTGCAGCCTTTAACAATGAAGTTTTTTCATAAACATCTTCTGAAATGCATTCTAAACTGGTAGAGAACTTAATAGTAATTAGATTTGGAAATGCGCATTAAGTCTTTTATGTCTATCTTCTGTGAACAAATTACTATTTCCTGTGAATGAAAATTTTAGGATATTTAATTTAGAGTAAATTTTGGTTTTGGTAATTTTTGGCTCTGTAAAAACAGTCTCATTTTACCATACAGAAATGCAGTTCATTCCTTTTACTGTTTTTTAATGAAAAGGTAAATATTTTGTTGGCTAACTGAAATAATTAATGAAACTTTCCCAATCCAAAACCCCTGGCCCTGTGTTCCTGGTTTGGTTTTTTTGTTGTTGTTGTTTGTTTGTTTGTTTGTTTGTTTCCTGTGATCCTGGGAGGCTATGTGGAGAGAGGTTGATCTGTAGGACCCTTTAAGTCTCATGGCTCAGTAGAAGATCTCCAATGCCTCCATCAACTGCACGTGTCCAAAGCCACAGAACTGACATGGGTGTTTCTGGGGACATAATTCACACGGGACATTCTTTATTGCTGGTGACAATGTGCAAAGTGGAAATAATCCAGCCTGTCCCTTAGCTCTCAGGCTGAGTGTTCAGGGCTGACAGCTGTCGGGGACATCTTGAGAATACAGGCCTGTGAAGTAATTGAGCCTCAGCAGTCTTCAACATGTTACCAAGTTACTTTTTGAAATGCCACTGCATTCAAAATTATTCAAGAGCTGGAATTTCCTCTGGGATTTTCTTTGAACAAGTTCCAGAGGTTAACAGACCATGCATTTGATCTATGTTTCCAGATTCTGTATGTATTTTCTTTTCTATAATTCAGTTCATTATATTTTGTGCAGTATGTAGTAGACTTATACCTCAGAAAGATATGTTATCATCACACCACTGTTTCTCCCTGCAACATATTTCAGGAGAAAATGGAAAACTCCATAATAAGAAATGGCAGAAATGTACTTTTGCAGGCTATAAACAATTCTCAAACAATGACACTCTTGACATAGTTGATGTGTAGCCTGAAAATTTCAAAATAAGTTACAAACAGAATGGATTTGTTAATCTTACTTGATGTCTGTTTCTTGAGCCTTTTGACTGTACCCTTGAGTGAAACCTGACTGGATACTGAGCCAAGAATGTAGGGATTTGAGGGAAGGAGTGATTTGCTCTCATATTGCAAATAAAGTATGAGTCTGCAAAACTCTAACTTCTCTTCAGTTCCCAGTTATCTGGACAGGTAAAAAGAAGGTGAAGCTAGAGGGTCTTGGGTGTTGTTTGTGCTCTTTTTCTGGAAGCAGGGAGCTGGGCTGGGAGCTGTCATGGTTATGCCCAAAGGAGAGGATGAAGTGCTGCATCCTGAGCCTACTGAGGGAAATGGTGCTGCCCTTTGCTTTTTCAGGAGCAATGTGATGACATTGTGCATTCAGTTCAGCTCCCCTTTCCTTAGTCCTTCTAACTCACTACCAACCCTTTCCCCTCACATGATTATGTGGGTATGAAGTTTGCCTGAATTCTATTCATGAACATCACTGACCTGAATATCCAGCTCACAACAGAGGGAGGCTTTTCCCTGTGGCTGACTTTGTCTGGGTACAAGTCTGAGCAAGACACTTGTGGGGTCTGAAGGACTAAGAACAATTCCCATAGCATCACACCTTTCCAGGCAACACCTTTTTTCACCATAGGCATTTTTAGTATAAAATTGTTTTATTTGGGTCCTTTGAGCCAACTATTACAGTGGCTGCTGCCTGAGTTAAAATGCTTTTCTGCTACTGAACAAAAAAATCTATTTATCTGAGAAATTTTAGGTTATTGGGTATTATCACCAAAGACCTGAAAAATGCAGCAGCAGTTTTTTCCTTTATTATATCTGAGAAGAACAAAATTCATCATTTCACTTACCTGCACTTCTAGGCATCAGCACAAGAAGGCACTAAAACATTACAGTTCTTCATCCATCGATCTAACAGGCGTTTGCTACTGATGTTCCTCTAGACAGACACTGCACAAGCTAACAGCAAAGAATAAAGTGTTGTTTAAGCTATTATTCAGTGCACCATGCATTTAATTCTCATTTACATTTGTGCAAGCATCTCTCAGTGTGCTGCTGTGTTTGCGAGTGCAGGTTTTCCACGTAGATCGATGAGAAAAGCCCAGCTGCAGGCAGCTGGCCCTGGGCCACCTTTCCTGGTAAAATAGACAAGTAGTTGGATAGTCTGATCAAAAGGAAAAAACATCTACTGCCATGAAAATCGAAGCAATGGTATGGAGTCTAGAAAAGAACACAACAGAGTGATTCTTTTATTGCATATTATAAAGAGGTTTTAGAATTAAATACACTGAAGCAACTGAGACAAAAAAGAAGCAGCTTATTTCAATCTCACTTACATAAATAGGATAATTTTGGATTTCTATTTACATAAACAGTATGAGATTATGGCCTTGAGATACTAATTTTTCCAGCAAGAACATCTTTGGTCAAAGTCTTACAGTGTTATGCTCCCCATAAATCAAGAAGGGGCACAGCAAGATGAAGCAAAACAATCTGTTTGGATGAGCTTAAGGGGATGAAACTAGAGATAGCATTAGATTTCATATTGCATTTACTTTACTCTGATGCATATGGGATGCAGAACAGTGGGGAAAGAGTGGTTCTGTATTGTTTTGATGGCCACAATTTGTAAGTGCTAGCACTTCAAAGGGCAGCAGGTACTAATGAGGTTCCCATCAAAGCAACTGAATTTATGTTGACACGCTTGCAGAAAGTATCTCAGATATTTAAGCATGGGACAAGCAGCTGCTATTTTTTTCAGAAGAAAAAGGAGCTATGTCAATAGAAATCTGACTTTGGCTTGCTACCTTGCTAGTGCTCCAGGCATGTGGGGATGAAATCAATCTCATCCTCTATCTAGTGCACTCAGTACAAGTGACAAAAATCTTTGAAGGAAGTTTGCTCACAGAGCTCTGACTTTGGAAACACAAGAAATTCTCTGAAATGTTGAAAGTTTTTCAGACTAATGTTCTTTCTGCATCACCTCTTCAAGAGAAGGTGATGCACCGCATGAACTTGACAGGGAAAATTTTTCAAAGAGATAGTACCTCTCTAGTAGTACTAAGTCCAACATCTCACCAGACAATGTGTAGCAGCATGAATTCTTCCAGAATAACTTATATTGGTAGGGAACTGGACAGGATGAAATTCGTAGGTACTTTCAAGCATAATCTATTCTATAAATTAGAAAAGTTACATTGGATTCAGAAATTAATTTTGTGCAGTCCTCTAAAAAATCAGCTATAAATTGGGTGTTTTCTCTATGTCCCGCAAAATCAATTGTTCAATACAGGTTGTTGTATGGGAGTAAGGACAAGACATTAAAGATTGGGAGAAGGAGGGGAAGGACAGGACCTTCTTAAGTTGCCAAAGTCAATTTGTTCTGTAAATTGCACTATCAGAGATCAAGCTACAATTCTGATACTGGTTCAGAAACTATGATATTGGGTTAGCCTGATCCACTCAGTCTTTTATCCTTTTCTGAAGGTTTCCAGTATGTGGTGCTCAAGCAGACAGAAGATAATATGTTCCTCTGTTTCACAACGGAGAAATTTGTTCCCTGGGAATTTTTATCCAAATTGCAGACAATGACAGATTAATGCCAATTATCAATTACTAACCTTTGATATTGGCATAAGATACCAGGGGTTTCTTTCTCAAAAATATTTTCTGTGTGGGTTTTTTGTTTCTTTTTTGTTTGTTTGTTTGTTTTGTTTTGATATGCATGATTTCAAACAGCCTAGAAACTTCTTTCTCTTTCAAGGATTGCTTTGAAAGTTTTTAGTGTTTCGGTTTTTTTAATGAATTGCCTTTAGGTTTTAGCAAAATCAGGGTTGCAGCCCCTTAGCTACTAAACACTGAATTCCTGAAGCAAATTGCTCAATCCACTGTGTCTTTTAGATATCTTTATGTACATATATGTACATGTTTTCTGGATGATGTGGGCCTTTCATATCTGCTGCTTCTCTGCCTTCTGCGGTTAGAGAATAATGTTCATGAAGGACATAGTAATAGTATCTACAAAAATAGACATGAATAGACATGTGACAATTTCTCAGACTAAAAGGAAGACTTTAAAAATACCCAGATATGTACAAGATTATCATAAACAGTCATCAAAAATATCAAGAATATTTACAGACATAAATCTATACAATTAATATATATAATTTCAATTTGGAGATTCTTTGAAAATCAATGGTGCCATCAGCATGGTGATATAATGCCAGTGATAGACTTAATTAGGCAATGTTATATAATAAGCCCAAATACTAAGGTATATAGTAGAAAAGGTATGTAGAATGAGGTATATGGAACGCTTGAAGGAATATATATTTCACACTAAACACACTTAAAACAAATGTTCACTGGTATCCAGGCAATTATTTGATGCTTGGGTATATTTTAAATGCTACAATTCACATATTGTAGATTTTGAAAAAAAAAAAATCTCTCTGTAAATGGGATTATTAGATTTGTTTGTTTATTTTTATCGTTTCTAAAGTAACTCAGGACCTGAAAAGACGGCACAAAGTAGTCACAGCAAAACTGTGTGAATCAGACGTGTAGAGCAATTTTGAGCAGAAGAACAGAAAAAATGTAGCTTCATTAGAAAGAGAATCTGTGACCCTAGTAACTTGCATGTGTTGTGCCTGCCATACTTGACCCACATAAATTTATAAAAGCTGTTGCATCAGGGGACTTAATTCTGATGAGAATCTGTAGTCTTGTACTGCACCATTAAATCTGATGGGAAAATTACTGCTCAAATCAATAGGAATAGAAATGAGAGTTCTGTAATTAGAATGGGTAAATGGATTAATGGAGCTATTGAAAAAGACCAAAAAA